>JADLZN010004488.1:0-48759 GCA_018155175.1 Sinocyclocheilus anophthalmus
GGAGCGAGCTCCGGGGCTGGAGCCGACACCGGAGCGAGCTCCGGTGCTGGAGTCGACACCGGAGCGAGCTCTGGAAGGCGCTTACGAGGAGCAGGCACTGGGGCTGGAACCGACACTGGGGCCTCATTAACGCATGACAGGCTTGCCATATTAATGTTCGTTGGGCTTGCCATATTAACGGCCGGTGAACTAGAGCAGGCCGCGGACGGCGGGTTGGTTCTGGCTCGGAGCCGGACGCTCTCCAGACACCAGAGGATTCCTTCCCTCCAGCTCGGTCCCGTGGTGTCTGGGAGGTCCACGAGGCGATAGCAATTAGCCCCGAAGCCGAACCGAGTCTGTGGCTCATCAAGGGCCGTAGCCACGGGAGCCGTCAAAACTCCCAGGAATCCTCGACCTATGGTAGATCTATGGGCGAGTTAAGTGGGAACCGAGCTTGCAATTTCCATAGCAAAACAAAAAAAACGTCTCAAAATGTGAACACTAACTCGAATGGAAAGTCTCCGCGCACTTTTTTGTTTGACCTGGTAATTCTGTCACTGTTTGCTACTTGAGGATCATGTTAGCTAGGAACAGGAGAACATAGGGTACAAACAAAGGATTTTAATATCTTCTTCTTCAGGGAATCACACTAAGCACTAGGAGACATCAACACTCCGCAAAGAAACTCGATTGGACTCACTAGAAATACACAGACACATGGACACACCTGGTAGAAATTAAACTAATTAACAAACCCAGCTGGAACCAATTAATACCACGAGACTGCCAGAAGGCCAAAACAGGAACTAAACGGGAACATACAAGTGACCGTAAGTTATTGAAGGTAAATGTACACTTTTCTAACCGCTTTTTACCGAGGCTGTTAATTCATTTACGTTTTTACCTCTTACAGCTATCCATGCTTTTTTTTAATCCCTAATTTACCTAATGTAGTAAAATAATATTAACATTAACCAAAAAATCAAAAAGTAAAAGATTGGTTTATCATGTTATTTAGTCTTGACCAAGCTAATGCATTTACTAAACTACTTTAATGAGTGAAACCTTTGTAACATGCTACAGTAAGTTTTTAAGTGTGTATCATCCAAGTTGTATTTTAACATTTTTAATTAAAATTAAGGCCACCAGCTCAACAATAAGGACTGCCCCATTGCCCATGGATAGTGTGACGAGCTCAGCCCAGTTTATTGCTTGTCAGACAGTTTCATTTCCAGTGTTTTATCCTGTCCACTTTGTGCATATTTATATTACAGCCCTATACCGTTCTGATGTTTTGTTAATGGCATTTATTACTGCAAAATTGAAGGTTGACAATTTGCACTTTGTGATTATGAAGACTGAGTGAATGTAGGCTGTAGTTCTAGTGGATGAAGGGCCCCTCAAGAGATAATGCCCAGGGTCCCCTTACAGTCTTAATGCGGCCTTCACTATAGGGTAAGTTTAGGGTTGGGTTTGAGTATTTCCAACATGACATTAACTTTTGGGAACACTCACCGGATATTTGAATTCTGAACTGCTGCAATATGTACCTGTACCAGCATAATAAAAACATCTCACAGTTATGTACTGAACACGCCACTCACTGGACATTTCACTCTGTGTGAAACCTCATGCTGTGCGAAAACGTGCAGTAGGTATTTGACTACAGGTGTTTGCAGAAATGCAACCTCAAGTCACTATTTCCAATGACTTGGCTGCAAATTTGAAAGATCCCAAGTCTTCCATCTAAATAAAGAATCTGGCACATTGTTTTATGGTTGTTGAGATTCTCTTGTCAAAGCTTATTAGAGTACAGACCAATGTGAGACCTGCTAGTCTTTAGGCGAAATGTCTTGAGCACTGCGTGTGTGATGATGATGAGAGGATAGATATCTGCTAAAACTTTAAAGGAGACCATTTTTAAAGTGTTAAAAATTTTTTTTTACTAAAGTCTCCATTTGATGTTAATTTCTGTCTAGTACAAACAATTCAGATGTCAAAGAGATTCAAAGACTCACTTTTTCTTTTCTCTGAGTAGTTTTAATCTCATTCATCCACAGCATTTCAATCAAACACAATACTTGCATCGTCATATTTTAAGTTGTTTAATGTAGACAATGTTTTGATGCACAATGCAGAGGAAATCATTACCTTTATTTACATGCATGCAAAATGGGCTGTACAAGACAAACAAAGAAGGGGGAAAAAATCATGCAACAACCATGAAGCACTGGTACACTAGTCACATTTATCCTTTAAAATAAAAACTCTTAAGCGTACTCTAGCTCTTACAGTGGTAGGAAAGTACTCTCAGTTAATTTTTGACCTCATTAATGTACACACAGCACCCCAAATTGACAGAAAAACACAGAATCGTTGACATTTTTGCAGATTTATTAAAAAAGGAAAACTGAAATATCACATTGTCCTAAGTATTCAGACCCTGTGTGTGACACTCATATATTTAACTCCGGTGCTGTCGCCATGGTACTACCCTCCTTCTGACAACCTTTTCCCTCCTCTTGCCTATGGTTCTAACCAACGCTCATATGATTGATCCAGACTTTGTTTGATTATACGATTGTGGACTTGCATTCGCCAGCACACACCCGTCTATATTAAACCTTACACACCCATCTAAACTCAGTGCATGTCATAGCAAATGAGAATCATGAGGTCAAAGTAACTGCCTGAAGAGCTCAGAGACAGATTTGTGGCAAGGCACAGATCTGGCCAAGGTTACAAAAAAATTCTGCTGCACTTAGGTTCCTAAGAGCACAGTGGCCTCCATAATCCTTAAATGGAAGACTTTGGGACGACCAGAACCCTTCCTAGAGCGCCGTCCGGCCAAACTTGGTGTCTCCCTGTCTACCCTGTTGCCGTGGGAGAAAGAGCCTTGTTGAGAGAGTAAAGAAAAACCAAAAGATCACTGTGGCTGGCTCCGAGACTGCTCTCGCGCTGGGGCGGGGGGGGGCTTTAGCAGAGTGGCCCCGAGGCACCTCTTCCTCATTGCAAAGACACATGCAAACGCCTCATGGAGTTTGGTGAGATGGTGAGAATAAGATTCTCTTGGGCTGATGAGACCAGATAAACTTTTTGGCCTTATTTCTAAGCTGTTGTGGGAGAACACGCAGCACTGCTCATCACCTGTCCAATACCGTCCCAACAGTGAAGCATGGTGGTGGAAGCATCATGCTGTGGGGGTGTTTTTCAGCTGCAGGGACATGACGACTGGTTGCAATCGAGGGAAAGTTGAATGCGGCCAAGTACAGGGATATCTGGACGAAAACCTTCTCCAGAGTGCTCAGGACCTCAGACAGGGCCGAAGGTTTACCTTCCAACAAGACAAATGACCCTAAGCACACACCTAAAATAACGAAGGAGTGGCTTCACAACAACAACTCTGTGACTGTTCTTGAATGGCCCATCCAGAGCCCTGACTTAAACCCAATTGAGCATCTCTGGAGAGACCTAAATGGCTGTCCACCAACGTTTACCATCCACCCTGACAGAACTGGAGAGGATCTGCAAGGAGGAATGCAGAGGATCCCCAAATCCAGGTGTGAAAACCTTGTTGCATCTTTGCCCAAAAAGACTCCTGGCTGTATTAGATCAAAAGGGTGCTTCTACTAAATACCGAGCAAAGGGTCTGAATACTTAGGACAACGTGATATTTCAGTTTTTTCTTTTTTAATAAATCTGTCAACAATTCCACAATTCCCTGTGTTTTTCTTTCAATATGGGGTGCTGTGTGTACATTAATGATGAAAAAAATAACTTAAATGATTTTAGCAAAAGGCTACAATATAACAAAGAGTGAAAAATTTAAAATTTAAGGGGGTCTGAATACTTTACTTACCCACTGTATATATATATATATTATATCCCTTAGTGTGTCTGGAAAATGTGCTGCATATACAATGCTAGGCATTGAAGATAAACTTAATCTATAACCCCTGATTTCCTGAAATGTAAAATGCTATTTAAATGCAACCTCTGTCAGGATGACAACTGCACCTCAGACAGGATGAGTTCAAGTCCCAGCTAAACTTTCTCATACTTTCCTCATCTCCCATTGATTCCTCTACAGTGTCCTGACCATAAAAAGAGAAAAATCCCCAATGTAATCAGAAAAGAAAGAGCAACCTCTGAGCAATAAAACATTTTTATAATGAAGTCTTGCAAGAGATTACCGCAAGACAATAAAGAGGTCTCCTAAGTTAATTTTAGAAGAAAATCTGTAATGCTAGACCAGTTTTGCCTGTAAACTTTCTTTTCTAGCCCAGTTCCCTGATTTCCTCCTCCTCGGCTCCTCCCTGCCTTTCTCTAAGGCCTGCCTGCTTCCTTGTGTCCCTGGTTCATCCGCTCAACTTGTTGTGGACTGTGTTTCTTATATTCTATATCCATATTGTTTTAATCTATATTAATGTAAACCTATATTTCATAAAGCACCATATAAATAAATGTGACTTGGCTATTCTAACAGTCACGAGTCACAACATGTATTTGAATCTGAGAAAGGCAATGGAGAGATCTCACCTGTGTGTCTCACCTCTTATTTCACTAATGTCAATGAAATAGAAACTGCAAAACAGTATTTTAAAAAAAGAATACAAACACTGAATTATCTTATGTTATGTGCATCTAGATGAATGAGTTGGAGAGAGCGGTTTCGGCAACACACACGTATCTACAGAGAAACCCTGAGGACCCCCTTCTATCTAGGAGTCTTAACTACTATAAAAGCCTGTTTGACACAGAGGAGTACCTCGTAGACCATGAGGAGAAGCCCTGTGAGGTATTTATTCTCTCTAATCGTGTTTTTCTTTGTAACCTTACTTGTGAGAGGCACTGCTCTAAAGTAAGTAAATATGGATTCATATTGTTCTGTCTCTTAGGCATTATTCCTGAAGGCTGTAAAGCTGTATAATTCGGGGGATTTTAGCAGCAGTGCTCGAGACATGGAGCTGGCGGCTGCTGAGTATTTTAAAACATTCAACACGTGTTTGATGTCCTGTGAGGGGTCATACGATGTGCAGGAGTTTAAAGACTTTTACCCCACCTTAGCCGGTCAGTGATATCATGATGCATTCTCAGATTTGCTTCAAATAGCTATGAATATTAGAAATCCATCCTAACTAAAATAAGCTTGATTCAAAAGCGAATGGCTTGGTATTCATGAGAAGTTCATCAATAATCTGACATAGAAAGTCCTGGTACGATCATAGTTGAGTTTATCATATATATATATATATATATATATATATATGTCCTCTCCCTCTTTTTTTCTCCCCCAGATTTCTATTTTGAAGTAATGAAGTGTAAAGTAAAATGTGAGGAAAATTTGATTCCAAATGTTGGTGGTTTCTTTGTGGAGAAATTTGTTGCCACCATGTACCACTACATGCAGTTTGCTTATTACAAATGTAAGTAACATAAGCACACACACAACAAAAATTGTTAATTGTCTTCTTTCAGCAGTAGACATGAGAAATACTACAATCTGCCCATATTTCATATCAATTAGTAAATTTCGGTAAAATGGGGAATGCTGTATTGTAAAACAATTTTATTGTAGGTGACATGCAAGTCTCTCAGTATCTCACATGAACACTTTCCAGTACTTGTAAACATCTACAGTTATTGGCATGATACACTGTAGATGCAGAACTGTGCGTCATTCAAAACTGATAGGACATGAAATAAGGTACTATGATTGTTTTGCTGTTTATTATTCTGATATAATAACATGTTCACAAGATATTTACAGTGTAATAGACTTGTTGCACTTGACCACTTCATGCATTTTCACTGATCAAATAGCAATCCGATCACAATCCAATCACCAAACCATTTCAGGAGGTGATTTGAGATCCATTTCAGATGCGACTCGGCCACATGTGAATTTGGTGTAAAAGTGACATATACATGTATAAATTTTACTCCTCCCAAAATGGTAAAAATAAAGGTGTGAGAGTGTTGTAACTACACCTGGTAGCTACGTAACACAGTGTTATTGCAGAGATGAGTATCTCTTTTCAGTAAGCAGACACAATGCAAATGAAGTTAATTGAAGTTAAGATTTGTGTTAGGATTTGCATCCTGAAGTATGACACCCATTCATTTTCATTAAAAGGAATAAGGACTATTTGGTAACACTTTCTATGAAGCCCAATTTTATAACACGCTTTAAGGGTATTGTTAAGGCATTATAATGAATGCATAATACATTATTAAAAAAAACTTATAATATGTTGTTTCATCTCATAAATAATCATAAAAGCAATTATAATGAATTATACAATTTACTTATAGCTTTTATGAGTATGATTATTTATCGTCACACGCCATAAACACCATTTTAAATCCGTTAATTATAATGGTTTAAGCTCACATATCTTGACATTATTTATTTAAAGATCGGTACAGTATCTTACTATCTTACGATTACAATAATATAGTTAACATCAAATGTGCCATATTAACAACATGCCTATTCGATAATCTGATCTTATGGCTTTTTTAAGAAATATATATTATTTTTTATTATTATTTTTGTTGTCATTGTTGTTGTTATTATTTATAAGTGGTCTTTGTCTGCTTTAAGTAACAAGTTAACAATGGCAAGATAGGAGACTTTTAATACATTATAACCAAGGTTTGAAATTAACTTTTTCACTCACCATCCAATTTGGCTACTAATTTTTTAAGTTACCGGCCATTCATAATTTCTACAAGCCAAAAAAATTAAACAATTAAATTATGAAAAAAAGGCCAGAGGTAAGCCAACAGCAACAGGCTGTCCACACTGGATGCGACAAAGTGACCATTGCAAATGATTTGTACTTTGTCAAACAGTAGGCCTACGACATAAATAGAACGAGGCATCAGTTTACTGTCGGGGTTTGTCGTGCTGTGCTGCACCACATCCTGTGTAGGCTGCATCACAGATTATAATGGGTTCTATGGTATTTTGTCGCATCTGGTATAGACGCGGTGCGAGTCTTCAGGCATTTTTTTTCTTTTCGTTTTTGCTTCAATGCAAAGGAAACCAGTGTGCCCGCCACGCCATTATTTGTTGCATAGTGACGTGTACAGGGCTGGAATGGGGTTAAAATTCATCCCTGGACAAATCCAGCCTATCCGGCCCTCAAGTTCCCCTGTGAATGTTTTGCTGTGTTATAGGGCCTTCAATTGGAGTAAATAAATGAATAATAAAACAGGACAGAAACAAATAATGATAGATATTACTGTATTCACGGCAAATGCAACAAACTTAATATTGCATTTTTGTCACATAGAAATGCACTTTTTATACGCATTGATTTTGTGGCTAGAACATAGAAATTTACTGCTTATTAAATTCTGTCATCATTTACTCCCCTCATGTCTTTCCAAACCTGTATGACATTCTTTCTACTGTGGAACACAAAAGAAGATAATTTGTAGAATGTTACCAAACCATTGTGGTACTCTTTCTATATAGGCAAAACATTTCTTGATTTCTCAAAATATCTTCTTTTATGTTCCATAGAAGAAAGAAATGCATACAGTTTTGAATGCCATAATCTGAGTAGCCTAAATTATTTTTGTTTAATTTTTGGGTGACTATCCCTTTAAACTTTATAATATTTGTACATGTTAAACACCTCATTTATAAGTGTCTCTAAATTACAGAGACACTGGTTTTTATCTTTAATCAGGCTCTTACTGAATTTAAATTTTACTTAAATTAAAATGAATTAGAATGAAACGTTTAAAGAGAAATAAGCTATTAAAGTTGTTTACATTGCAATTTGTTTACATGCATTTTACCTTGCCGTGGCTGTTTTCAGGCAGAACCTCTAATGTTGTCATATCACACAACTGTATAACACAATTCTGTGTCATTTCTGAATGGATCGAGCGATTTGCGCTGTTTATCTCTTATAAATCGTGGCGGAAGCGCAGCGCTGTGCGGGAGACTGATCCCGCTCTGCTTTAACGCGTGGCTGGCGGATGCACCGGGTAGCGTCGCTTCACACTTTTGGAGTACTTGTTTTTTGCAGTTTCGCGTGGGCTGTAATTTAAAAACAGCGCCTAATATAAGGTCTCCCTCGCTTCGGCGATCGACCCACCGGGAATGTCCCGGTGCTCCCGATGGCTAGTAGCTACATTGCTGGGTATGTTCAAGTAAGCTAGATGTCCAGAGGCTCCGCAATTAGGCTTATTTAATATATCATGATGAGTCTCGAGTTCAGTATTTACACTTAATCTGTGCTGATTTGGCTTACATGAACTTCCTCAAGAAATTAATTAGTAAACATAATTTACGAAAAGTAACTCGCCAAATTGGCTAGTGATTTGACAGCGTTACCCGCCACAGCTGATTTTTACCCGCATTTAGCGGGTTGGCGGGTGTTAATTTCAAACCCTGATTATAACTATGGGAAATATAATCCATTGTAACTTAAGTGGATGCAATGTGTTCATTGTGTGTTATAAATAATCATACTCTTAAACTTATAACCACAAATAAGTAAGTATTATGATGTATTATAATTATTGTTATGATTATTCATGTGTTGATATAACATATTATAAGTTTTTTTATAATTCATTATGCATTCATTATAATGCCTTATGAATACCCTTATAATGTTTTATAAATACGGGTTTCATAGAAAGTGTTAGCCACTATTTTTTTATTCCACAAGTGCTCTCTCTCAGATTGTGACGTTTGATTTTGAAAATGTTGCACTGATGATAAAATGCAGTGCAAAACATCTGTTGCTGATACTGTATATGCTATGACATTTTGTGAAAGCCCTATGAATTTGTGTGGCATATAGTGTGGCATTTGCAAAGTCAAATCCAGTCTGTGAAAGCACATTTATATGGCCAAGTGTAAATGGATTGTTCAAACTCAATCAGATAGCAATCCAATCACAAGAGATAGACCAAGAACAAATACTCCCATAGACTATCAACAATCACTTTATTACTGTTGTGTATTAATTAATGACTTTTATTCATTTGTCCTTCTAGTAAATGATGTGCTAATGCAGCGTCGTGTACCGCAAGCTATACTGCGTTTGAATTCAGACCGATAAGGTATGCAGCGAACATGGGCCTACTACAGATTCCACACAGACAACCGTGGGACTGCGGACGAGCATTTCGCACCACGACCAGTAAATACACACACACACACACACACACACATACATACACATGCATATCATAACTTACCAAAATGACAAATATGTAGTAAGGGTAATGCTTCTGATGCTCAACAATTTCCCCATAAAAGTACTGGAGTGGCAGATACATTTTTGTTGTTGTTTCTCTTGGCTACGGAATCAAATCCATGTCACTTAAATGTAAGTACTGTAAGGTATTGTAAAAGAAAAACGGTTAGCACAATGTGCTGAGAAAAAAAAAATTCACAAACAAAAACAAAGAATCACAAAATATAAAAAAAACATTGAGAACAAAAATAAAGTTTAATTATTGCAAAATCAGTGACTGCTGTGAAGAAGCTTAAGTACTTTGGTCCTTTTTCATCTCTTCAACAGATTTTTAGCAGCAATGATTTTGCCTTTAGCATACCATCTAGCATAGAAAGTACATACTATGCTAAATTTAAATGAATGTTACAGTATGTATGTTGAAATACATCTATTAATTTATAATTTGTAACATAGTTTTGCATATTATGTAGTTTATAAGTGTCATAATCAATTGTTCTTTTGCTATACTTTACTGTTTTGCAAATAAACTTAGCAAAAGCAGAAACATCCTCTCACATTCAAATGCTTTTATTTTGTCAATATCAAAAGCAGCAGTCAGTATCTGGTGTGGCCACCAAGTGCTTTTTAGTACAACAGTGCTTCTCATCCTCATGGACTGAACCAGATTTGCTAGTTCTTGCTATGAGATGTTACCCCACTAAACCAGCAAGGCACTTGTAAGTTCTTGAACATGTCTGGGGGAACACATAGATACACATGGTTTGTCACAGCTAGTCAGTAATGGTGCTTGTGGAATTATTATTTATGTTTCATTGAATTTGTTGCACATCCTCAACAGAAGCAGAATCAGAATCAGAATGAGTTTTTTTTGCCAGGTATGTTTACACATACGAGGATTTTTTTTTTCGTGACAGAAGCTTCCACAGTGTACAGAATGACAGTGACAGAACAAAAAAAAAAACAGATAATAAAAAAATAAAAAATAGAACAAGTAAATAAGGAATAAAAACATATAATTGACAATTGTGTGTGCAGGTATATATATATAATTTTTTTTTTTTTTTTTTTTACAGGTACTGTATATTATTTGCAAATTTGAGGTGTAGGCTGAGTATAAGTGTTAGATAAATAAGTGTATGAGTGAATTAATAGTGTGTGTTCCATGGTTATTGTCAAGTGTTCATGAGCTGGATGGCCTGAGGGAAGAAACTGTTCCTGTGTCTGGCCGTTCTGGTGCTCAGATCTCTGTAGCGTCGACCAGATGGCAACATTTCAAAGAGGGAGTGTGCTGGATGTGAGAGTTTCAATAGATCGAGAGCTTGTCAGAAAAAGCACGGGCCTGTTGGCATTCTAGATCATGTATGTTATTTTCTAGCTCCTCAAATAATTTATTCCTAGAGGCCTTAATCTTGGAAGAATATGAGATACAATTACCTCGTAGGAAACATTTTGTATTCGGTATTCCAGTTAGGACTATAGCCCAGCCAGGAGAGCTCTCTCTCCCATACTGGAAGTATCTTCAGGGGTTTATAGGAACAAGCAATTAATTGCTTTAAATGAAGGAGACTATGCTTAGTAGGTTTCCTATGTGTTCAATCCACTTTAACAGCAGATGTTAATCTAAAACAGAGTTTCGGGCACACTGTACACTTATATCGCAGACCTTAACTTTTTGTTTTTTCTGCCAGCCCTTTTGCTCACTCTGGATAAGTACAGTTCTTGGAGAGAAGGGAGGGTTGTACCAATGATTCACTCAGCAGTCCGGACTACCCCTCTGTAGTCTTCTGAGGTCAGATTTGGTAGCTGAGCTGTACCAGACAGTTATAGAAGTGCAGAGGGTGGATTCAATGATGGCGGAGTAGAACTGTTTCGGCAGCTCTTGAGGCAGGTTGAACTTCCTCAGCTGGCGAAGGAAGTACAAACTCTGCTGGGCCTTTTTTACAGTGGAGTCAATGTGAGTGTCCCACTTCAGGTCCTGAGAGATTGTGGTGCCCAGGAACCTGAATGACTCCACTGCAGTCACAGTGCTGTCCATGATGGTGAGTGGGAGGAGTGCAGGGGGATTCTCCTGAAGTCCACGGTCATCTCCACAGTTTTGAGCGTGTTGAGCTCCAAGTTGTTGAGACTGCACCAGACAGCCAGCTGCTCGACCTCCTGTCTGTAAGCAGACTCGTCACCGTCCTGTATGAGGCCGATGAGTGTGGTGTCCTCTGCAAACTTCAGGAGCTTGACAGAGGGTCTTTAGAGGTGCAGTCGTTGGTGTACAGGGAGATGAGCAGTGGAGAGAGAACACAACCCTGAGGAGCTCCATGTGCTGATCGTACGGGTGCTGGATGTGAATTTTCCCAGCTTTACTAGCTGCTGGCTGTCTGTCTGTCAGGAAGCTGTTGATCCACTGACAGACGGAGGTGGGCACGGAGAGCTGAGATAGTTTGGGCAGGAGGAGGTTTGGGATGATAGTGTTAAAGGCTGAGCTGAAGTCCACGAACAGGATTCTCACATAAGTCCCTGGTCTGTCTAGTTGTTGCAGAACATAATGCAGTCCCATTTTTACTGCATCGTCCACAGACCTGTTTTGCTCTGTAGGCAAACTGAAGAGGATGCAGCAAGGGTCCAGTGATGTCCTTCAGGTGGGCCCGCACCAGTTTTTCAAAAGACTTCATGACCACAGACTTTAGAGCCACAGGCCTGTAGTCATTTAGTCTTGTAATTTTGGGTTTCTTTGGGACGGGTATGATGGTGGAGCGTTTGAAGCATGAAGGAACTTCGCACAGCTCCAGTGATCTGTTGAAGATCAGTGTGAAGATGGGGGCCAGCTGGTCAGCACAGGATTTCAGACAGACTGGTGTAACACAATCTGGGCCTGGTGCTTTTTTCCTTTTCTGCTTCCGGAAGACCTGGCGCACCTCGTCTTCGCTGATCTGAATTGCAGGTGTGGGGGAGATGGGGGTTGCTGGAGGTGTGAACGGTTGTGTGGAGAGGTGTTCAGGGCGGGTGTGGGGTGTCTTTTCAAACCTGCAGTAGAACTCGTTCAGATCGTCTGCCAGGTGTTGATTCTCCACAGTGCTGGGGGATGGTGTCTTGTAGTTGGTGATTTCTTTTAGACTTTTCCACACTGATGCCGAGTCACTTGAAGAGAATTTAATCTTTATTTTTTCAGAATAATTCCTCTTTGCCACTCTGATCTCCTTTTCCAGTGTGTATTTAGCCTGTTTATACAAGACATTATCCCCCTTCCTGTAAGCATCTTCTTTGGCCTGACGGAGCTGTCTGAGTTTTGCAGTGAACCATGGTTTGTCGTTGTTGTAGGTTAAATGAGTCCTGGTAGGAATGCACATATCTTCACAGAAACTGATATAAGATGTTACAGTCTCTGTGAGCTCGTCCAGATCGGTGGCAGCAGATTCAAAAACGCTCCAATCAGTGAGGTCAAAACAAGCTTGTAAATCCTGCTCTGCTTCATTAGTCCATCTTTTTACAGTCCTTAATACAGTTTAGCTGATTTCAGTTTCTGCCTGTAGGTCGGTATAAGATGAACCAAGCAGTGATCAGAGAGCCCCAAAGCTGCTCGTGGAACAGAGTGATATGCATTCTTTATTGTGGTGTAACAGTGATCCAATATATTACTGTCTCTGGTGGGACATGTGATGTGCTGTCTGTATTTTGGCACACACACACATCCTCACGACAGAAACTATTGATAAAGGTATCTCTTCTATGTTTTTACAGGGTTTAACAGATAACTACTTCTAGCCAACAGATAACTCAGCTAGCCATTCTGAAGTGACCTGATAATGGACATTCATTTGAAAATGTTGTCTTTTTACACCTACTGTTTTAACATCTCTGTCTTTGTGTCCATACAGGAAGCTCTTACATATTTCAATCAAACTACCAAACTGAGGGAACTTCTGGAGTTCGCACAGAATTATTTACAGACAGTTGATGAGGTAAACCTCAAGTGTGTTATTTAATAGTACAGTACATTAGCTGAATAAAATAACCCTAAATAAGTCAACTATATTTCTTGAATGGTAAATGCAGTGGTGTGTGGTGGCCTGTGTACTAAGGAGCCCACTCTCTACTTTATTAATGTGCTTCCGTGCTTTTATGGTTTTACGGTAAAATAATGTGTAAGCATTTACAAAAAACAAAAAGTTAAGGTCTGCGATATAAGTGTACAGTGTGCCCGAAACTCTGTTTTAGATTAACATCTGCTGTTAAAGTGGATTGAACACATAGGAAACCTACTAAGCATAGTCTCCTTCATTTAAAGCAATTAATTGCTTGTTCCTATAAACCCCTGAAGATACTTCCAGTATGGGAGAGAGAGCTCTCCTGGCTGGGCTATAGTCCTAACTGGAATACCGAATACAAAATGTTTCCTACGAGGTAATTGTATCTCATATTCTTCCAAGATTAAGGCCTCTAGGAATAAATTATTTGAGGAGCTAGAAAATAACATACATGATCTAGAATGCCAACAGGCCCGTGCTTTTTCTGACAAGCTCTCGATCTATTGAAACTGGAATACAATTATCTATCTTTGTCTAAAGCTGAGTTCATAATTCGTAGGACAAAGTAAAAAACTATTTTCACGTAGCTAGACCTAATAGATGGTTTTTAACAATGTGTTTAAATAATGTAATTCATTATTACATTCATCTGAAGTTTCCCTTGACAGCGAAAAATGTAAAGCTTTTTTTGACGTTTTGGATCTCACTACTCTGCCAATATTTGCTCCTAGAGGCTCCTCTTACACTTAAGGAAATGCATAAATCATTTAAGGCAAATCACCCAGGCCTGATGGTATTCTTCCTAGCCTATGGAGTTCTGCCAAGCTATTTGGGACATTGCGGGGCCCTTAATTATGAACTCCACAAACTATGCCATTGATTATGGTATACTTTGCAGAGACCAAAATGTAGCCCTCATCACTCGGTTGCTTAAAAAGGATAAAGATCCATTAAATTGCTCAAATTACTGGCCAATTTCTTTGATTTCTAGTGATGCTAAGATCCTAGCCAAAGCATTCGTTTACTGAATAGAACCATACATTGATAGCTTGACCCATTACGATCAGACTGGTTTCCTGCAAAGTCGATTAGCTTCGAACAATATGCACCGGTTGTTACACAATATACCGGTTTTACTCAAATCGTGGATTTTATAGAGAAAGCTAGTAAATGTTCCTTTTAAAATCACTAAAGTTGTCAATTATTTAACTATAATAACTGAAGCTGACTACACAGCAAAATTAATCCATTATTTTTATTGTGTGTGCACTTTGTTTATTATAATGAGATAATATTTAAATGAGATTAAATGTGAGGATTTTTTATTAATCCATCCGGTCTTTTTAGTTCCATTGTTTCAACTAAATCATAGCCACATTTATTTATTTGTTTCTTGTTTTAGCCTAGTTAAATAATGGGACTGAAATATTGCATAATTCTCATGTTTTAATTTAAAAAATTGCTCAAAGAAAATGCTCAATGATTTCTTAATACGTATACAGATACCTTTTCCCCACTTTATGTGCAGGGGTACAGTAGTTATCTGTTAATAAAAGAACAGATTGTGTGCATGACATATTGCAGTTATGCAATTTTATTAGCAGTATTAAATGTAAATTTTAAACATTTGTATTAGTGACATATTAATAAATCCATGTATTGAACAGGCTACCACTTTTAATGTTCCTTCTCTTTGTTTTATGGTAATAACATGTAATTTAATGATAATACTGCACACGTGTTAAACGTGTAAATATTTAGAATACGGTGTAGTACTGTGTAGCATAGTGTAAAACATAAGCACACACTCACAGTCTTGACATTTACAACGCTGCTTGAATTCGTTGCTAAGTTCATTAGTACTAAATTTGCTTCAGTGAATAGGAATAATTTTAATTATTGTGTTTCTTTGCAACCGTCAAATCTAGCTATGCAAAGTTGACTGCTACTCGTGAAAATCTGCTTTGATATGCTCACCTGTTAACTGGTCAAAAGCTGCAAATGCGTCAGTACCTGTGGCAGTAAAAAGCTCATTTTGAGTGAGTACCATCTGTATAACAAATAGCAAAGTATTTGTGTGATCTGTTGAAATCAATGTGTTTTGAATTAAATATAAATTAATTTCAAGTATTTCTATTTCTGACAATTATGAAATAACATGGATGCAATATTGAGATAAAGCATTTTATACTATAATGTTTCCATGCAGAATAATCGTATCATTTTTATTTTATGCCAAGGTGAAAATAACATTGGATTTAATTACATAACTAATAATGCATACCTGGTAAATATATAATAAACTAATATATGGTTCAGGCTACAGAAAAACGTAAGCACATGCTCACATTTCCTATGCTATGCTATACTACACTTAATTTGCATTCAACGTGTCCAGTACATATAAGTTCATAAGTACTACGTTTGTGTCTGAGCAGCGTCACGGAAATAAACAAAAAAAAAAAATAGCAGAATCAATTATGGAAACTCAACTAAGTGTCACGGACAAGGTGTAGAGGCAGGCAGGATGACGAGGACGACAAGGATTCCAATAAAGATATTTAATGTAGACTCAACAAGGCAGATTCAGGAAGATGAGACACACACACACACACACACACACTCGGGGTAACATTCACAATAACCGACAATACTAGAATACACGAGACAGGAACTTATAGGGCAGATAACGAGGGGCAGACAGGTGATCCACGAGGATAATTAACTAAGATTGAACGGTCTAACCAACAAAAGGGGAAGAAACCACAACAAACAGTCAACAGGGGTGTTACATTACTCCCCCCTCCCGGAAGGTGCGTCCTCGCACCGTAGAAACAGAGGGAGGGGCGGAGGGGGACTAGGAGGAGGACAAATCAGAGAATGTGAGATGGTGACAGGGGAAGGCAAAGGGCTGGCAGGCAGAGCAGACAGGTGGAGGTTTTGGCGGAGGATGGACTTCCAGGAGGAGGACGGCTAACAGTCCAGGGAGGTGACGATGGAGGGAGGAGCCAGGGAGACGACAGGAGGGAACCGGAGCAGGAGGAGGAGCCAGGTGGGACCCTGGCCACAGCCATATTAGCGGCCCACGGTGGAGCCGACGGAGTGAGGAGCCATGGAGGAGGAATGGCCGTCGACTCCAGGGGGCCGACCAATGGTGGCGGAGCAGGTGGAGGAGGAGTCCGAGGCGGAGACGGAGGGCCAACGATCCAGGGGGATGCCGAGGATCCGGGGGGCCAGGGTGGAGCCGAGGGCTCTGGCGACCAAGGCGGAGGCGGAGATCCAGAGGAGCCCCCAACGGAGCCGGTAGGACAGAGCGACGAGGCGCAGCCAGATGAGAGGAGTCCAGAGGCGATGGCGGGTCGACGCCCGACCAAGGCGGAGCCGGAGGGACGAGGGAGCCCGGTGGAGCTGATGGATCGATGGGTGACGGTGGAAGCGAGGGAGCTAGTAGCCGAGGTGGAGCCGCTGGGTCTACAGGCCGAGGCAGAGTCCAGGCCTCGGAGGCTGGAGGCGGAGTAAAGGGAGACTCCAGCCATGGGAGGCGAGGGGTGGGAGGCGGGCTTTGAGGAACGGTGCACTGGAGAGTGCTCTTGGGCTGGAGCCCTTCCTGGGCTGGACTGGGGATCACGAGCCCTTCCTGGGCTGGACTGGGGATCAGAAGCCCTTCCCGGGCTGGACTGGGGATCAAGAGCCCTTCCCGGGCTAAACCGGGGATCAGGAGCCCTTCCTGGACTTAACCGGGGATCCGGAGCCCTTCCTGGGCTCAACTGGGGATCAGGAGCCCTTCCTGGTCTTAACTGGGGAACGGGAGCCCTTCCTGGGCTTAACTCGGGATCAGGAGCCCTTCCTGGGCCTAACTGGGGATCAGGAGCTCTTCCTGGGCTGGACTGGGGATCAGGTGCCCTTCCTGGGCTAGACTGGGAATCAGGAGTCCTTCCTGGGCTAGACTGGGTATTCCGTGGTCGCTCCTCCTCATTTTGGCACTGAATTCCCTCCATAGTCCGCTCACCCTCAGCCATCATGCAGGGGGCGGAGCTCCTCTCCACGCTCACACCATCAGCGGCTTTCTCCCTTGTGACGGGCCTTGTCACCGGCTCTCGCACCTGGTCTGACGTGTTGGGCTCAACATCCGAGGCAATCCTCTTCTTAGCCGCAGGGCTTCGCTCCGGCTCGTGGATCGCGGCGGGAAATGGCTCTCTGTCATCGGTGGGCTCAGGCTGATGCTCCATACCGCTTGGAGATGGTGGGCTGGGCTCTGGGTCATGAGTGGGGCTGGTGTTGTTGTCCGCGATGTCCATGGTCAGATGTGACTTGCAGGACACCAGCACCCACTCAACGAAGGTGTTGAAGCTCTCTCGAGGACCATCCCCAGACAACTGCGCTTGTCCAACTCTATAGAAGGTACAGAGGCAGTTGTCCGGGTATTGCGTGAGGTGGGCCAGGGACAGAAAATCGTTTGTGTGGTCCTCAAGAGAGCGTTCCCCCTGCTCCAGCAGGAGGATTTCGAAGGCAGGGTAATCCATAGAAAAACAAAAATAAACACTGGCAAAAACTGGAAAAAACAAACAAGGGGAAAGACGCCGCTATACTTTAGGGTCGGTTATTCTGTCACGGACAAGGTGTGGAGGCAGGCAGGATGACGAGGACGACAAGGATTTCAATAAAGATATTTAATTTAGACACAACAAGGCAGATTCAGGACGATCACGCACAAGGCATCGCAGAGGTACCATTCACAATAACCGCATACTAGAATACAACAGACAGGAGGAACTTATTAGGGCGACAACGAGTGGCAGACAGGTGAGCACACTGAGGATAATTAACTAATGATTGAATGGGTTAAACCAACAAAAGGGGAAGAAACCACAACAAACAGTCCACAGGGGTGTTACACTAAGAAGACAATTCAGATTCTGCTGTAAAGAAGCTCTAAAAGACAATAGTATCATTATTTACCTCAAATGAGTTCATGACAGATCAATGTTTTAAAATGAGTGCAATTCAACTGTAAGCAGTTCTACAAAAGGCAGCAATGTTGCAACGTTATTCAGTTCAGTGTTGTTTCAGTTCAGTCTGTAAGGTCCAGCCAATTAGCCCAATGAAGGTATCCAATGGTGGCTGAAGGTTTCCTGTGTATTCGGTCTTTTCGGTGCGCAAAAGTAATTAGTTTTCTATTAACTCTTACTGCCTCCAGTTTATTATTACCTAACAAAAAAAAAAAGTCGAATTAAAGTAAACTATACAAACCTAGTGGAGAGTGTTTGGTGCTAAACCTTTTCTAATGTGGCTCGAATTAGTAGTTGCAAAAACAATGGAAATTGTATGTTAATCCCCATAACAAATACCACGATTATTATTCTTGGAAACAATTTGAGAATTCTATTTAATCTTTCCTTCCTATTTTACCCTCGTTCATTAGGAATCTATTCACTACTCGATGTCTTGTGCCAGCCTGTGTACTCGATCTACCACCAGCACAAACTCTCCAGTCTGCACACACCTCCTAACATATACTGCGTAAGGTTATGGCTTCTATTTAATATGCCACCTCATGCTTTACACCTTCTTAAAGGGGTCATATGACGTTATTTTCAAAGATGATTATTTTGTGTATTGGGTGTAATAGAATATGTTAGCATGCTTTAATGTTCAAAAAAGGTATTATTTTTCACGTACTGTTCATTATTGCAGATCCTCTATGCACAGTCTTTCTAAAATGCGTCTATTTCTACAAAGCCCCTCCTTCGAAAATCGCAGTGCTCTCTGATTGGCCAGCTGACCCAGTGCAATTTGTTTGGCGAGACCTCTCAAGCATGTTTCCGGAATGTAATGACCCTTATCATATCGTGAGCTTTAGCTTCCAAAGCATTTAAGAACAGTGAACAATGTTGTCAGTTTACTATAACACGGGCACTTCGCTTCAGCTCTCTTGACCGTCCAGTGTGACAGAACCAGAATGAACAAACAATATGCATTACTCTACACTTTACCCAACTCCGCATTTGAACAGTCGATAGAAAATGATAAAACATACGGGCTCTGATTCAGAAGTGCCAGATTGTCCCAGCAAAGTTGAAATTGCCCCATTTTTTAAAAACAGGCTTTCTGCACACCCTGCCTTTTACTCTCCCAGGTTCATGAAACTTTCCTCCGTAAAATGCACTGCACACACTCGAATATTTGGGTTGTACTGTTCTGGGACAGTGTGTAAATAAATGTTAACCACTGACTCCTAATTGCATCCATTACTCCAGTAGTATTTTGTCTAGCCCCCCATAGTTAATCCAGCTGCATAACAACTTAAAGTCAAGCAGTTAGTCAGAAATCTAGTATCTCACCTGATGTGCCCCATGCTCTATCTAACCTGAGATCTAGTATGTACTTAACCCTGGACGCAGATTTGCGGAAACATATGCCTTCATTTAATCTACTTGAGAAAATAATTTCAGAGTAAATCAGAATAAAATCAAATGTAACAATTTATTATCAGTCAGGTAAATATGTTAAATATGCCTGTTGCATAGTCAATTCAGAGATATCAAATCAATACAAGACATCAAATTCTCACAGATAATTCTAAGAGTAAAAGATGCATACCTGACTTCAGGAAAATACATAGTATAGAGTCATCTGGCTACAGAAGCGCCCCGATCTTCTTGCAACATTCACTTAAGTGCTAAGACAAAGACAGACATCCCCCAAATGGAGACAGAAACTAACAAATGGAATTTGCATTAATCAAGTAGAGTTTACACCTTTTGGGGACAGATGGCAATTTGCATGAAAGACACTGGCAAATGACACACCCTCTACAGTGAGCAAAATATCTCTAAACTCTTAGGATCTGTATTAACTTTTAGTCTACTCCTTGTAAGATTGAGACCATTGTACCAGTCGACTTGAGACAATTCAAATGATACCAAACATGACTGTGAATATTACTTGCATTCATGTAGAACATTATATTTTGTTCTTGACCATTCTGAGTGAGCTGAGTGAGGGGAAGGAAGTGGATGAAAAGGATGGGTGAGGAGTTTTTCCCACATCTTCTCTCAGTGAGATGTCAAAACGGATGCCTCTATGTTAATGCACTGTGTGTATTGTCCGTATCTCAGAAGATCAAAGTGTCTGAGGTTCTTCAAATCTTACAACTCCAACGTCAATGTTGCAAGATGTGATTCAGCTGTAAAGCAGCTCTACAGAAGACGATAGTGCCGTAATCCAGCCTAATTCAGTTCAAGTTTTGTTCTCATCCGACTGTGTCGTTGTGCGGTCCTATCATGAAACTGAAGTTACGTGTCTTTCAGACCTAGGGTTGGGTATCGTTTGAATTTTATCAATTCCGATTCCGATTCTGCTTATCAATTCCGATTCTTTTCGATTCCCAGTTTCGATTCCAATGTGATTAAATAATGATATCAAACATTTATCCTGTGTCTCTTTTTTGCAAACCATTTATTGGAGCTGAATACCATGAACAAAAATCAACAGGCTACATAAAACTGGACTCTTTAAGAGCTGTTTGTGTGCAAAATAGAACTGCATGATTCTGAATAAATTTTTTTCTTTTTTTTCCCCAATGGAAGTTGTGGTTCTCTCATGATTCTGAAGAAAAAACATTAGACAACTAAACAAAATCACATGTAATTTATGAATAAATGATTCAATGACTCACTCAAGATGTACTTGTTTCATTACTGGATGAATCCGCGTTCTTGAACGAATCTCTTGTATGATTCAAAGACAAATACATTTTAACAGCCCCTTTTCGCCACCTACTGGTGTAACAATGTAATCGATAATCTTCATTTGAAGCGTCAAATTATTTTCAAAAGGTGATTTATTCTATTTTAATCGCTACCATACACATCGTACACACAGTTTATATCTTAACTATAAACTTTTATCCCAGTACTTCTGTGATTTGAATGTTTGTAACAGAAATAATGATACTGTGTGGCTGAAAAGACTGTGAAGCCATTTCATTCATGACAGACAGCTGCTCTCTTTAGGTCAATGGCAGTGTGAACGCAGATTTAAATGTTCAAATCACTCTGATGTGATCGTATGCTGCACGGATGAACCAAGTGATCACAGCATTGATCGCACACATGAAAGTTTGAGGAATGAAACAGACGAATCATTGTAATTTAGGAATAGAATCACGTTGGTGTTTGAATCGTGTTTGCGAACTTTAACAATCTATTAAATTAAAGTGCTTTGTCATGTTGGTGGTGACACCTCTCTTGCAACATGTTTAGCTATCACAGATTAGCTTTTTTGGCTTCTGATGTACTTGTTTACTTTGTTAGAATGTTTGCCAAACTTTGGAGCGCTTAGATTAGCGAGCAAGGTCCTGGCAGATCGCTAGGTCCGGTCCTCACAGATGAAGAAGAAAAAAGCGCATAGGAATCGATAGGAAACAAGTATCCAATCCCCAACCCTATTCAGACCCCAACTAATCAAAGGAGTTAAGGTGACCAATGAGGTTATTAATAGACATTGCACTTGCTTGGCTAGGTCAGTCTGTATATTTATGCAAATATAGCTTTTGAATTTATTGCTAGTAAACGAATTGTTTGCGCCATCATTCCCTATGGTATATGCAATTATACATTTCGAAATGTTTGTGCTTAGATGGAGCATTCAAACCCACTTTCACACACTTCACCTAATCTATGACATCTGAGCCCTGCGTGTGGTTGCGAATGAAGTGGTCGCACTTTAACGACGTGTTAAAATGCAAGACAAGTCAAGTTAGCATGATATTAAAAATCATGGGCTGCACATCCAGCAAAAATGCACCAGCCATAGCTTGGGGTAAGAACAATGAACAACTAGCTAGAGAAGGCTTTTACCTCAAACCAGGTAACTTGTCATGAGTTTGAAAGTGGAAGAAGTTGGGTTGACACTTCCCATCTTGGATGATGTGCCTTTCCAAGGGTTGAAGCTGGGCACATTTAATTGCAAAATATTCACGGAAACGGAACCCTCTGTACCCAGACAATGTCTCCCTCTTCTAAAAGATCAAAGATCAATCTTGATGATTTGGTGATTGTTTTGTCACTGGAAAGGAATATTGGACTGATGCCAACCAGGAAATCTTTGCCAGCTTTAACAATCTCCAGGTTGAGCTGATTTTGTCCCGAGTGTTATTGGGTACGAACAGGTAAGCTTCAGGTAAACTAGCTTGGTGTAGTGCTTGCACACAGTGCCCTCTGCGAGGACGTAATGTGCGCTTTTCTATCCATGAGAGTACCCTATTTCTGGTGAACATTGGATGCTATACTACTCTTTCCAGCACTCCTCGGTAGCTGAATTCGACAGGGGAATCTCACTACCAGGCCCATAATTCATGGTATGCCCCTTTTCAGGTGAGCCTGTCTAGTTGGGTTAAGTGCTTCATATGTGGTGATTCCCTTTTGGTAATCCCATATGATGTGTTTCCACTGTAAATGCTCCCTGTCAGTAACTTTGTGTCTTCCCCTGGGCAGAGCCCTGCTCATCTGCCAGTCATTGTGGGTGCGAGTTTCTTCCCAGGTAGAGCCCACCACAAGGACTTCTGCCATATGTGGTACTTCCCACATACAGTTAATTATAGCCCACATAACATTTAGAAAAGAAATGGAAGTAAAAACAAGTTGTTTTTTTTCAATGCAAACATATCAAAACACTAGCTAGCTACATGCAAAACAATGATGGAGCCACAATGCTAGGTCAAATTATGTTTTATCATACTTAAAGTGAACGTAAAGAAATACAAATTCAAAGGCAAAAATGTTTACATACCAGAGATAAAAGGTGTGCTACATATCCTACAGTTGACTAGATGCCATACCTGTATTGTGTTCTGTTTTTTGGAAATTTACACACTTTAAATTTCTAAAAGCAGATTAGTTTAGGGCCTGAGAGAGCATCCAACCACTGAATAACATGGTCCTAAATTTAATTCTGACTTTTTAATTGCATGATTAAATAAATTACTGCAATATCACTGTTTATGGTTTGAATGGGTGGGACAACTAACCGGAAATGTCCAAGGATCAAAGACATCACTTCCTTAAACCGGCAAATAGCTGTTAAAATGGTCAATAGGCAGATATGTTTTTGAGTGTGTCCTATTGTCCTATGAATTAGACTGATAATATTATCATGTGGTTATTAACTGTGTGTTTGTTAACAGGATACTGTAAGTTCAGAGGAAGCAGCATCAGCTCTGTCAAGTACTCCTGATGAAGAGTTTGAGGGAATCGGGGACTACGAGGAGTTTTTACTTGCTGAATGGTGGCAGGAACCCAAAACTAAAGGAGATACAGGAGAACCAGCTGAATAAACACAAACCAAATCATATACAATTATTTATACTGGTACTTTGGGGGAGACTTCGTCTGGTGTCTTCCTCATCCCCTGTTGACTCTTTTCCCCTTTTTCATTGGAGATGAATTGTACCAGATCCATTCTAACTTTACTTTTAACTAGAACATTTGGAGCTTTTGTAATATTTTTATGCAAGAAGTTTTATAAAAACCGTCTCTAACCCAGATTTTATTCAGTTTAGATGAGCTCATTGAAACTGGAGACACATCACCAATCTAACCTCTGCTTAACGAAATCAGGTCTGTGTTGGGAATAGTATTTTTACGTGTTAATACTGTTTTTTTTATGTCTTTTGTTACGCTCCCATGTATTTCATGATGTGTTATCTATGAAGAAAATATTTTTGTTGATATGAAATGTATCTGCATCTTTCCACATGTAATCTCTGTAATTCTGACTCACATATAGCTGTTTTAATTTCAGGCTATATAAGAGAGTTGCTGATATTGCCTTATTTTATATTGTTTTTAGGTTTTACCTTTACTGATAAGGAAGAGTATATATATCATAAGAATATGTGTATATACACCTGATGTGACATATATTAGAAACATACTATAAGGCAGTGTTTGTATCTGTTCTGTCTGTGAAGCAATGAATCCAGGGATCTCGAGACAAAAAATAAATAAAACAATTAAAAAGCTGTTTCAGTTATTCTTTGTTGTGATCTTCCTTTGTACATTTAGAATTAGTTATCTGTAAACATATCACTTATTGTAACAACTGAAATAAACCTGTAGAAATGTATTGGTGGCCGATTCAAGATTTTGTAACCTGGTTTGATTACTTTGGGTCACCCTTAATTAGTTACTTACAGTTTCGTTCTGCTTCTGTCTGTCTTTCGCTTCTTATATTTCTTAATGTCTGTTTGCTGTCAAATTCCTTCAAAGAGCAATCGTATTTGGCAAAAAACCTAATGTGAGATGTAATTTCAACAATTCTGTGCCTTTTGATCATTAAAAATAACATTTCAGAGAATTAGTTTTTTTAGGTGTGTCCTGTGTTTAACAACAGGAACATGCAAACATCAGTCTTATAGTTCTAGCTAAATTACTTAAAATGTACTGTTTAAAAAAAAAACGTATCTACCTCGAAACATAAAAAATATGTAACATGAATTGTCTCCTAAGATGACAAACGTGCATACTGTAAACATTCATCGTTTCAGTTAAACATCCATCCCATTACTAAAACGTAATCTTTTCATTAATACATTGTCACGCGCTCTTCCTCTCCACAGACCACTCCAGTTACTATTTCTGGATTTACAGTGGGTACGGAAAGTATTCAGACCCCCTTAAATTTTTCACTCTTTGTTATTTTGCAGCCATTTGCTAAAAATCATTTAAGTAAAAATTTTTATGTACTCATTAATGTACACACAGCACCCAATATAGACAGAAAAACACAGAATTGTTTACATTTTTGCAAATTTATTAAAAAAGAAAAACTGAAATATCACTATGGGTCCTAAGTATTCAGACCCTGTGCTCAGTATTTAGTAGAAGCACCCTAATACAGCCATCTAATACAGCCATGAGTCTTTTTGAGAAAGATACAACAAGTTTTTCACACCTGGATTTAAGGATCCTCTGCCATTCCTCCTTGCAGATCCTCTCCAGTTCTGTCAGGTTGGATGGTAAACGTTGGTGGACAGCCATTTTTAGGTCTCCCCAGAGATGCTCAATTGGGTTTAAGTAAGGGCTCTGGCTGGGCCATTCAAGAAAAAAGTCACAGAGTTGTTGTGAAGCCACTACTTCATTATTTTAGCTGTGTGCTTAGAGTCATTGTCTTGTTGGAAGGTAAACCCAGTCTGAGGTCCTGAGCACTCTGGAGAAGGTTTCGTCCAGGATATCCCCGTACTTGACCGCATTCATCTTTCCCTAGATTGCAACCAGTCGTCCTGTCCCTGAAAAACACCCCCACAGCATGATGAAACCACCACCATGCTTCACTGTTGGGACAACAGGTATTGGACAGGTGATGAGCAGTGCCTGGTTTTCTCCACACATACCGCTAGAATTAAGGCCAAAAAGTTCTATCATGGCCTCATCCGACCAGAGAATCTTACTTCTCACCATCTTGGAGTCCTTCAGGTGTTTTTTAGCAAACTCATGCGGGCTTTCATGGTCTTGCACTGAGCAGAGGCTCCGATCGGGCACACCTTGCCATAAAGCCCCGAAGGTGTGGGTGGAGGCTACGTGCAGGGATGGTGACTTCTACAAAACTTTCCCCATCTCACGGATGCATCTCGGAGCTCAGCCACAGCGATCTTGGGTGGTTCTTTACCTCTTTCAACAAGGCTCTTCCCCAAGATTAGATCAGTTGGCCCGGCACGGCCAGCTCTAGGACGGGTTCTGGGCGTACCAAACGTCTCCATTCAGGATATGGCGGCCACTGGGCCTCTTAGGAACCTTAAGTGCAGAAGAATTTTTTTTTGTAACCTTGGCCAGAGCTGTGCCTTGCCACAATTCTGTCCCTGAGCTCTTCAGGCATGCTCCTTTGACCTCATGATTCTCATTTAATCTGACATGCACTGTGAGCTGTAAGGACTTATATAGACAGGTGTGTGGCTTTCCTAATCAAGTCCAATCAGTATAATCAAACACAGCTGGACTCAATGAAGGTGTAGAACCATCTCAAGGATGATCAGAGAAATGGACAGCACCTGAGTTTTAAATATATGAGGTTCACAGCAAAGGGTCTGAATACTTAGAACCACGTGATATTTCAGTTTTTCTTTAATAAATCTGCAAAAATTTCAACGATTCTGTGTTTTTCTGTCAATGTGGGGTGCTGTGTGTACATTAATGAGGAAATAAAAAAATTAACTGAAATGATTTTAGCAAATGGCATGCATTATAACAAAGAGTGAAAATTTTAAGGGTGTCTGAATACTTTCCGTACACACTGTACATGCCAGGTGAAAATATAATTTAATTGGTTTTTTCAGGAATACTATATTAAATTATACTATACTAAGTGCATATTAAATTTATTATTTTGGAACAACTTTAAGTATATTAAGTGTATTTCAAGATATGTTTATGTTTGATTTTAATCTATTTGTAATATATTTAATATTTTGAAATTGTGTTAAATTGGAACCACTAAGTATATTTAGTGCAATTTAAGGGTATTTCTTAAAATACATTTTAAATGTAATTTTAATACTTCATGAACTACAGTTAAAGTATATTTGAAGCATTGTTTTAATGTACTTCAAGTACATTTCAATTGTATTTCAGCATTACACTACTAGTATATTATAAAGCTGCTTTTTTCAGTACATACACACAAGTACGACTTTGATATTCTAGAAAACTTAATGTAGTCTTAATATATTGTTGTGTACATTACAAAATTATAACGTACAATATATAACTTTGTTGTGTTTACACAAAGTAGACAAAAAATATACTTTAAGTAAGGGTAGCACTTAGAAATATACTAATAGTGTGCTTGTGTTTAGCATATTCCTTAAAAGTGTAACTAAGCATATATTTATTACCAAAGTACTTCTAGCATAATTTTTTGAAATATATTAATATGAAATTCAATATATTTTAAATGCATTTTAAATGCTTGTTGGGAATACAAATGTACTATAAACATACTTCTTGAATTTCATGTATATTTTTAATACATTTAATACTACGTCTTTTCACCTGGGTGACTTCTCTGGTTACCCTTCGTTCCTGTGTTTCAAGTTATTCTAATATTCTTCTCAACAAGTCAAGTCTTTATTTGTACGGTACAGTACTTTACAGAATACAGTTCCCTTTCACAGAATCTTGAAAGCTACGGCAGTCAAATGATGTCACTGGCATGCCAGCATACTATGGGCGCCCACATAAAATCATCAGCTTATCTTCAGGAAGCTGCTTTGTTAGTGTGTGCATGTGTGAATCCACTGTTACGAAAGAAAATGAGTTTCAGAAAGTGTATGATTCTGTTATAATACAGGAGATGACAAACATGCTTTGTGTGTTATCTGTTTGGGAGCGGAGAACACTTGCATGCCCTCTCTATGATCGCTTCATAGTGCGGAAGCGCCGCTCCTGTCTGGCTCTTTTTATGGGGGAATGGAGCCAATCATCTGCATCTTGTGGTTCGGGTCCCACTGTTTCTCGGGTGGCGTGGCGAGGCTAGTGGAGGAAGTCCCTTCTTGAGCTTCAAGTCAAGTCACCTTTATTTGTATAGCGCTTTATACAATACTGGTTGTGTCAGTATAGCAGCTTTACAGTATTAAACAAAAAAATAGTTTGTCAATAATGCAAGAGACCAATAGAAAAAAAAAGAGTAATTTTTCAGCTAAAGTCAGAGCATTGATGATTCAGTGATGTCATCATTCAGTTCAGCGCTCTTCCAATAGTGTCTGTGCAATCAGTCACCAGCATGACGTGGTTTAATTCCAGGCTGCAACACAAGTCAGATTGTGCAGAGGACTTGTCTGGTTCCCGTGGTCTTTTGCTGATGGTCATTGAGGTGACGAGGTCTTTGCAGGGCATCTGTCTCTGGGGTGCATCTAGTTGACATGGTCTCCGCTGACATTCAGGGCTGTAGAGGTCATCTCTAGGTGCTGATCCACCATCTGGTCTGGATATGGACTGGATCTGTATGGCTATGGTGTCCTCGGAATAAGAATGAAAGAGACTTATATTAGAGAAGATGCCATTCCTCTTACGATGTAGCGAGTCAAGTCACCTTTATTTATATAGCACTTTATACAATACAGATTGTCAAAGCAGCTTTACAGTGTTAAACAGCTAAATGTGTGCTGATAATGCAAAAGACAATAGAAAACAGTCTTTTTTTCCAGTTAAGGTCGGTTCATCATTGATTCAGTGATGTCATCATCCAGATCAGTTCAGTTCTCTTCAAATAGTATATTGATCCAGGAAACAGGTACAACTGCAACAGAGTGTTGTCATGTTTGTCTTAATAATCTGTTCCTCTTTAAGAAAACATGTGGTAAGCAGTGTTTGTCCCTCATCAGCAGGATAACAAATTTGTTTACCATCTCTTATTTTTTCACAATTGTAAATGTTTGTTTAGCTTTAGTTTTTAGTCAGGTTACAAAGGTGTCAGGCATGAAGCTTATATGCATTTTTAAATAATTATGATAGAGTTACAGGTCCCGAGTAGTTGGGTATCTGAAAGCAGTGAAAACTTGACAGTAAATGTCACAGAGATTAGTTTGTTACTCAAACAATTCTCTGCATTGTCTTTTAATAAAATATTGCATTGAGTCACTAAGACAAATTCAGTAAACAGAATGAATATAAACATGCAAAACTTTATAGTGACCATAAGTACATAAAATAAAACCTGACAACACATACACAAATGCTTGTTCTAACTCTATCATACACCAGATTGATCCCTGGTAAGTATACCTAAAATTGGTAGATATCTTGACTTGATCCGCGCATACTGTTCTAGGCCTCGTCACACCGTTGTTCAAAAAACCCGGTTTTTCATTGTGTTACACTATAAAACCAGAACAGTTTTATGTTTCCATAATTTTGTTCGTTCTTTGAAACACACTATTTTAATTTGTTTACCGTGGTTTCACCATTCTTATAATTTTTTCCCATCTAATTGTTAGCGGCATGTTTGTTTTCCTTACACTTTGTTTCCTGCTTGGTGAACAGAAGACACGTCTTTAAAAAACTTTGACTGGTGTATAGGCAACTTTAATTTTTCTCTCATTTCTAGCTTTTAATTGGCTTAGAAATCCGATAACTGCTGGAGAGTAACCAGTAATAATGATTTGCTTATATACTACAAACACTTTTTTATCACAAAATAAGGCAGAATAGTTTCAATACTGTAATAAATGCTATGTCAGCTAGCACTGCATTGTTCATATACTTTATTTATTACCTGGAGATGACTTAACAAACACGAATAAACCATACTGTCGCATTCGTATGTTTAAAGTCTTCATGTTTCCAAACGTTTCTGTTTATCTGAAAACGACTGTTTTCATACAGCGATAGCTGGAAGCTTTTGTCCATATTAGGAATGATCTCATAAGACTTTCTGCGCGAGAGCGCCCTCCGGCTTCGAGTATGAATGAAACACACACTACACGAAATGTTTAGCGCTCCGCGATGTTCATCTCGCCTTATTCTGGGTCCGAATAAAACATCAGATCATGCACAGACCTGCTCTGAAGTATAAACTGGTAGTTTAATTTGATAGTACACAACTAATTTAGTTGATCATATATACATATTATTATTTGTAGTTTATTTGATAGGGACAGTGTACAAGTGCACCAAATCCATATCTGATAAGAACCAGAAGATGCTTTTCAACACATTATAATCAGATATATTTTTCCACCTGTAGTCCCTAATGGCCTGTTCGACATTGCAGAAAAGCTACCATGGCAAGAATATTTTGACTAAATTGTTCATTAGATTCAGTGACATTTATTCCTTCATTCTAATTCAGTTTTTTATTTTAATTTTACTCCGCAAACTCTCTGTTTAGTCTGTTTTTGGGAAGATTACAACTTTGGTGTTAAACATATTGTTTCAGAAATGCAAACAATTAAAGATTGAAATTTTCATTTGGTTGGTTTTATGTTGTTTACATTAGCTTTAAGAAAAGAAATAAGACTGTTTTTAAAAGAGATAAATTATCTTTCAAATTTAACATGGTTTGAACCAGATTCAGTCAGATGGTCAGTTTACGGTGGTTTACATGGTTCATCTTACTCATTGACTCGGGTCAATTTAACTGGCAAACTGAGCCACAGGAACACTTTTTTATAAGAAGCCATATTTTTAGACCCTTGTCATCAGATACATTGAGCATTTAAAGATAGGAAAAAACATCCTGAAGTTACTTTAGATACTTTGATTGTACTTCTGCATCATTTTCCCTTATCTTGAGTACCACATAAGTAAAAAGTGGCTCATCAGAAACCAGAAGCAAGGACATTACAATATTGTTGTGCAAATAGAGTTCAGGTTTGTTACAACCCTATTCAATACACAATGACTCGAGTCATCCCCACAATTAAACACAGACTGATCATTCAGCTTAAAATAAATTCAACTCGACTTAAAATCTTGTCTATAGTTGAGAAAATGCTCTGCTCAAAATATAGACTCGTTTTGCAGTATTCGGAGGGGTCATCCTCAGGAATAGGCCAGTCACGATCATACAGTACTCATCAGAGTCAGACTCATCGCTGCTTTGAGACAAAAGGCTTGTTTCAGAGTCCTCTCGGCGTTTATTCACCAACATAAGGTCATTTTGGTCATGAAGATTTTCTTCCAACAGGATGATATAATAATAATAATAATAATAATAATACACTTATTTTTATATAGCGCATTATGGTGTCACCTCGCGTTAGGATGTCAAAATCCTCTTATAATAACTGTAATAAATCAAAAAGGTCTATTTTTCCAAAAGCAAATAACAGATTCATGGTGATATAGGCGAAATGTTGTGAAAATATGTGAAAAATGCATATTAGGTTATTTAATGAGCTTTTTCAGGGTTTCCTACATCTCTGTCAGCAGCTCCCTTCAGAAATGTTGAAATCTTGGACATTCCCTTCTGTTGTAGAAGGGTTATTTTGTCACTCTTGAAATCACAGAACAGTTTTATCAATATTTGTTTACCATAAAAGATCCAAACAACTTTAGATTAGTTTTCAGCCAATCTTCGCGCTCCTTGATAACGTTACGTCACCGGTAAACAGCAAAGTGTATAGGTTAAATAAATTAAGCAATTTCCAAAACGATCAAAAGCTCTCATATACACAAAGATTTTATTAAAAGCCCAAACTTTCATAAATAAGAGCACAATATAGAGTTAGCATATCTAACGATACGTTGTCTGAAAACAGTAGAGATGCTAACGGACTTTTTCTAAGACATTAAACCATTTCTATAAAGTAAATAAACAACAGAAGCGAGTCAAATACAAGTAAGAGAAGTGTCAACAACAGTTAGATGTAATATTTGTGTGATTTTTTATTTTAGGGACTAAACTGACCTGAAAGCAGTGAAAACAGCAGCGAGAGACGGGGTGTTTCCTTGTGACATTTGCAGTGTTTGCGCCCCGTTTCCATGGCAACTCCTTCCGCTCCGCGCGCACACCCATTAAAGCACGTCACGCATTAAAAGTCACGCGTTTACGTTACATAAATAAACATATGAATAAACATATCCCCCTTATTTGTCCTGTAAGAGTGGGCGTGGCCATCTGTAAATTTAATGTGTCTGGCTTCCGGTGTCATTCCATTCCTGTACAAACAGCTTGTTTTGCTGTTTGCTATTGCAAACTGGTATCTGACCATGTTATTTTAATGTATTGTCTTAATTATGAACGTACTGGTTTGTAGTGCAAACAGTTTGACCATTTACTGCACTTTGTTCTTCTTGTTATTTCCCTATAACCATGACCACAAGTCTCACACATTCACATACAATTGCTTGGTGGATAGAATTAGATCACTACATAAACAATTCAAAATGTCATTAAACTATGACATTGCTAATTTAAAATTCATTTTGTAGTTTAGTGGCCCAGTGCAAAATGGCAAGCCTGCACCTGATAGTGGGACAAAGTGGCACTTTTATAGTTTAAGATTTTTTACGAACACTCATATATATATATATATATACAGGGGGCATCTCAATAAATTATAATGTCATGGAATAGTTCATTTATTTCAGTAATTCAACTGTTATTGTGAAACTCGTGTATTAAATAAAGTCAGTGCACACAGACTGAAGTAGTTTAAAGTCTTTGGTTCTTTTAATTGGGATGATTTTGGCTTACATTTCACAAAAACCCACCAATTCACTATCTCAACAAATTAGAATACTTCATAAGACCAATAAAAAAAACTTTTTTAGTGAATTGTTGGCCTTCTGGAAAGTATGTTCATTTAGTGTACATGTACTCAATACTTGGTAGGCCTCCTTTTGCATGAATTACTGCATCAGTGCGGCGTGGCATGGAGACAATCAGCCTGTGGCACTGCTCAGGTGTAATGGAAGCCAAGGTTGCTTTGATAGCGGCCTTCAGGTCATCTGCATTGTTTGGTCTTTTGTTTCTCATTTTCCTCTTGACAATACATTTTTAAGATTCTCTATGGGGTTCAGGTCAGGCGACTTTGCAGGCCAATCAAGCACAGTAACACCATGGTTATTGAAACAGCTGTTAGAAAACACTCTCTGTCTTGAGATTTGTTCTAGATGTTTTCACCCCTCCTTTTCTTTTTTCCTCTCTCTCACTCTTCCCTATACAACGCATTCTCTCTCTGAATTCCCCCTCCTCTATCTGTTTCTCTCTCTCTTGTATTATGTTTTAAATATCTCTTACTCATATTCGAGGTACGCATGCTTACATGTATGCATTAGCTTTTCTTGGTTCAAATGCCCAAATAAGGACATGAATGCTAGGACTACAAGGGTAAAGGAGTTTGTGAGGAACTCTGAAGACAGTTCAGCATCCTTCGTAAAAGTCTATTCCTAATATGTCCATGTTTTTCTGTACATGTGGCTGTTTTATATAAACACATGTTCTTGGCCAAATATATGTATGTCATACATTCTCATTGGTTAAAGGGTTGAAACTCCCCTCGACATATGCATATATAATATCCTTGTATCTATGAATGAAGTTGAAGTATTGAGAATACATTGAATGTGTGTTTTCTTGCTTCCCGGCCGTATACGCTTTAAGGAACTGAGAACTTCAAGGCGGCAAAGAGATATCGAGGGACCAATTGTTATTTTTATTAACACCAGCTTTTGGTGAGTTTGGCAGTGTGTGGGCAGGTGCCAAATCCTGCTGAAAAAATGAAATCAGCATCTTCAAAAAGATAGTCAGCAGAAGGAAGCATGAAGTGCTCAAATTTCTTGGTAGATGGCTGCGTTGACTGTGTACTTCAGAAAACACAGTGGACCAACACCAGCAGATGACATGGCAGCCCAAATCATCACTGACTGTGGAAACTTCACACTGGACTTCAAGCAACATGGTTTCTGTGCCTCTCCACTCTTCCCCCAGACTCTGGGACCTTGATTTCCAAAATGAAATGTAAAATTTACTTTCATCTAAAAAGAGGACTTTGGTCCACTGTGTTCTCTGAAATCCACAGTCAATGCAGCCATATACCAGGAAATTTTAGAGCACTTCATGCTTCCTTCTGCTGAAACTTTATGGAGAGCTGAATTTCATTTTCCAGCAGGATGGGCACCTGACAACAATGCTAAAGCACAAAAAGCTGGTTATAACCATGGTGTTACTGTGCTTGATTGCCCTGCAAACTCGCCTGACCTGAACCCCATAGAGAATCTAGGGGTATTGTCAAGAGGAAAATGAGAAACAAGAGGTGCATCAACAATGCAGATGACCTGAAGGACGCTATCAAAGCAACCTGGGCTTCCATTACACCTAAGCAGTGCCACAGGCTGATTGTCTCCAAGCCACGCCGCACTGATGCAGTAATTCAAGCAAAAGGAGGCCCAACCAAGTACTGAGTACATGTACAGTAAATGAACATACCTTCCAGAAGGCCAACAATTCACTAAAAACATTTTTTTATTGGTCTTATGAAGTATAATAAAAATTTGTTGAGATAGTGAATTGGTGGTTTTTGTTAAATGTGAGCCAAAACATCACAATTAAAAGAACCAAAAACTACTTCAGTCTGTGTGCACTGAATTTATTAAATACACGAGTTTCACAATTTGAGTTGAATATAATAAATGAACTTTTCCACAAAATTCAATTTATGAGATGCACCTGTAGTATATATATATATATATACACACTGTAAAAAATGATATGATGAAAAAGCCATGACAACTTATGTTTTTAAGTTACTTTAACTCATAAAAATAATTTAAGCAATTTCAACTTTTTTTATAAGTTAAACTAGATTCAACTTGATTTTTAAGTCAGTTTAATGTTACTGAAATTCAAAGAGCCCAATTTAGTTCAGTGAACTTAACATTCTAAGTTGTAGCTTTTTGGCACTAACCGGCCAAATCTCTGAACATGGATTCATGCGCAGAAGTCAAATTTGTACATGAATTTAATATCAGAGTCCTTTCCAAGACAAAAAATTCAGCAAATCTAGACATTAGACTCATATTTAATACATAATACAATACATGACACAGGCAGACTATACAGCAAACTAACTAAATCGCAGAGGAATTTCAGAAGAACAACTCATGATCTTGAGGAAGCGGTCCATTGTAGGGATGGGCTATACCTCTTATTTTATTTTCGATCCAATAACAATATTTTCAAGCCCAGTATCGTCGATAACGATACCGATACTTCTAAACTAAACTAATCTTTAAAATTATTGAAAGAATATATAATCAGTAATAATACTCACTTAATATTAGATTTTAAAGCAGTGTTTTTTAACATTTCATAGGCCTTTTTTGTTTACACTTTTAGAAATAAAATATACTATAATTGTATTTTTAGCCCTTTACTGGGGCAGTAACCTCAAAGGTGCAACTATACCCCTAAAAGTGAGTATATTAGTACCATACAAGTATGCATGCTTTAATGGTAGATAAGTTACAAAGGTGTACCTTTGAGGTGACCTCATGAAAAATAATATGGTGTTACATAAGTACTAAAATGTAGTATTATTATTATTATCATGGTAAATTTGTGGTTACTGCAGTTTTACAACAAATACTGTAGTAAACTGTGGTTACTGTAGTAAAACTTAATTTTTATTACACGTAACCAATCTTGGGGTAAATTTTTGTAAAAGGCTGGCTAGGCTGTTGTAACCCTAAAGGTGAAACTTTAGCATATTTTTTTTCTGACATATTTATTAACAGCAATTACAGAACATAACACAATCAATTTGAACTTTTAACAACCAGTTTAATAAATTTACTTGCACAAACTAGCCTATTTAAATTAAATATTACATGTACACAAAAGTTTTGGGTCAGTAAGATTCTGTAATATTTTTTTAAGTCTCATTTTCTCAAAAAAAACAACAACAAAAAAAACAGTTGAAAAAGCAGAATATGAGAAATATCTTATTATATTAAAATGTAATTTAAAAGTAATTTAAAATCGTATGCAGGTGTTTACCCTGCCATTTATTTTAGGGGGGGGCGGGGTCAAGTTGAAGCGGAAGGTCAAGTTCATTTTAATTAATTATATTTTCTCTATAGCGCCAGATCACAACAGCAGTCATTTAAGTGACCTTTCCTATAGGAATGTCTATACCTTCTTTTATTAAGCAAACTAAATAGCCTTATGTTATCTATCTTATTTACAGGACGGCATGTCATTTCAGTCTCTAGTTATGGTTGCGCTCTCTGTATCACGCACAGCGGAGTTCAGCCCGATGCGCGCGCTCACAAACACCCCAAACACCACAACACACACACACAACACAACACAGTGAGCACAATCACTAGTATTGTAAATATTAAGCCGCCGCAAAACGATTCATATTAAATATGAATTCTGCGGTCTCTGTGTAATGATGGCGCAGACGCGGCGGGTGTTGTAGTACTCGTACGTGAAACGGCTCGGAAGCTTCTGGTATATAACCATCTGACGTCTCACTAATGAGACATACAACACCATGAACAACATCTCCAGAACTGCTTGAGAGTCACTCATCAGCATTTGACCGTTCATTTCAGTAAAACTCTATCATGTCATACACACACAGAAAATGGAGAGGGTAGTTCACGGCAACCCGTCAAAAGTTCGGTTTAACTTGAGGGCATTGGCAGAAATATATTACTATTGTTCAGTAGAATGTACATAACAGACTGCTACTACTAAAATTATTAAAAACCTTATTTTTAAGGAATAATCAAAACATTTTTCATCAATGTTTTAATTGTAATATTAAATAACCTTTATTTTCCAAAAAATTTAATTAGTTTAATTTTCATTACTTAAAAAGATAGATTAAATGAATGTTTTATGCCTTAAAACAAAATCTAAATACACAACACAGAATTTCTGAGCAAAAAAAAAAAAATCATAAGGCTATTGTAAGAATAAATAAAACTTGTTTTATGCTTTCAAATAATTAGACATGCTAAAACAGAATTTGGTTACAATAAAACATAAGGTTGGAAAAATAAAACATTTCATAGGGCCCTAAACATGTAATATTTTTGTTAAACCTTTAATAAATTGATGTTAAATTGTTTAAATTTCATGATTTTAATTAATTAGACATGCTTTTTGATTAATAAAATGTAATTTAACCATTAAAAATGAGTCCAGAAAAAAACGGAGGGCACAAAGTGAGGGGGGATAGGCCACAGGCCTCGCGATTTTTTGGGGGGCCGCACTTTTTGGGGGGGCTGCTTTGAAAAAAAAAATGTTTCTGAAAGTAATATTCAGATGCAACGGGGGGAAAACAGAGTAAACACAAACATGAAACTTGTAAATAAAATAATCTGATATATAGCCTATGTACAATTTAATAACATATAGCCTAGTTTGATATATGAATTGGGTGTTCGTCAAAGATTGCATGTGGTCAGAGATTCCCATGTTTACAGCTCCATAAAATAACCTACTGGAAGCTCTGTAGTTTTGCTGTATAGGCCTATAGATAAAAAATATTAAAATTACAAACACACAACATTTTGAGTTACTTCCATTTCTGAAAAAAAAAAGAATGTAGGCCTAGTAATTGATGTTATAAATACACACGCCTAATTTTTGTTTTAATTATCCATCGTACAAAAAAAACAAAAAAAACATTTGCAATCAAGACTAAAAAAAGCCAGAAGTGAATGTAAACCAGATTTGGCCCAGACTCTGTTGCTATCTGTGAAGCCAAGCATAAGAATAGCCTACCAATGTAAATTTGTTAACCCACAGTAACACATTTTAACAGATTAATCGCATATTTTCGTTTGCTGCATGCTTTTAAAAACACAATAACAGTTTTTTTTTTTTAAAAAAAAAAAAAAAGATACGTCTCGTATAAGTTGCATTTTCAGAAATAATAACGTCAGGCCTAATAATGTTGTAATGTACCAACATTGTGAACACTATAGGATAATTTAGTTCCCCTAACTTTATAACAAATCATTTAAATTTAACCGTATCAGAGAACAGAATAAGAATTTTAAAATATATAATTATAATGGATAAATATAATTGCAGTATATAATAATATATGCTTAGCAATAAACATGCCAAAACAAATGAATTTATAAAGAAAAGTAAGGTAAAGTTGGGCTTACCTCTCTCAGGCACAAATCCAAATGTGTCCATATTCAGGATGTAGCTGAAGCTAAACTATTAGCCTTATTAGGTAAAATAGGCTTTGTAGTTCACGCGCGTTCCAGTATCGACGGAAAATATCACGTGCGGGGGGGGAGTGTCTCACACCGAACGGCACGGTGAACGGCTGCTGTTTCAGATGAATGCAGTAGCTTAGTGTGCGCGTGAGGCGCCGGCGCGATCAAACAGCTGAAACATCAAATACACTACTCCGTCATTTTTGGTCATACAGTAAAGGCATAATTCGAAACTGCAAAGTGCAAAGTGTTACCAGTTTGAAAATTCAAGAATAATAGCAAAGTTAATAAGAATTCTTTCTAAATGCAGCACCGTTCTTATTTCGCTCTGCGTAACCTGAACGAAAACATTTCACTTTTAATCTGTGCATTTAACAGCCTGGGAGACCTTCCCAGGGCAGTTCCTTGCCTCACCGACTAAAATCAGGGCGCCCACTACGGAGACGGCACCAGAGGTGAGGGGGCACAGTGACCGAGGTGGCCGGGCCGGGCATTTTCGGGCCCACTGGAAGTTTATCCCAGTCAGGCTTCGTGCGTTTGAGTTGCTATTCGTTACTGAGTAAGTTTTAATATTTATTAATCGTTTTTTTATTTTATTGTATTTTTTTATCAACCGTTCAAGCTAGGATAATATAAGTTAACTTGAGGTAGACGACTCCCGAGCGGTTTTCTACGACTCATGAACTAAAGGTCACCAGTTTTGTCAGTTTGTTCTATTCAAACTAGATGAACATATGAAACTTCTTAATATGATTTAACAGACCAGGATTCAAACAATTGTTAACCTTGTTCATTTGTGACTACTTTTGTAGAAAGACGTTTTTGTCAGCCGAACAACCGACATGTTAAACGTTACATTCAGCTGGACGCACTGTAGGCCTAACGTTACATCTGTTCCTCACAAGCTCGTTTTCTGTGCCATTCGTTATTTTATTGGCCATCATCATATATTTTATATATAATTTTGTTTTACGATTGCAAATTGCTTACTGGTAACAGATTACAGGTAACAGTAAATGCAGACAAATGCATTGTGTTGTATGAATCGGTCATAATTTAATCATGAACAAAAAGTCTGTAAAAGTGTTGTGTAGCTTAGGCTACATCTTTGGGCTAGGGCTGGACAATAATTCAATATCAATATGTATCGCGATATAATTTTTTTCAATAATGGTGATATGATTTTTAAACATTTCCGATATACATTACCAGTGTTTCCCAAACATTGATTTATTTGTGGCGTTTGACTGTTGAATAAACGTTTCAAAATCAAAACACGTCGCGGGTGTTTTATATGAATGTTTCTCTGAAGGGAACCGACGGTCTTCAGAAAAGTTTAGATGACATTTTCATTTTATCTTATAAAGTAGCGTTCATGAGCGGAGCTCATGATTACAGCCGTTACTGGAGAAACCGTTAGTTCCGCAGCTCTCACAGCGCCTCCTGCTGGCAGACAATCAGTTCCGCAGCTCTCACCAGCGCCTCTGCGGCAGGGGACAAGCAGTTGCAGGTTGTCATAATAATATACCCATTTCCAGCAACATGCTTTTGTTGTTGCTCAACTTTTTTTGTTTTCTGAAGCAACTCGGAGCATGTTTCATACTCGTTATCCTGGTTAAAGCACGTTTCAATCTATAAGAATAATCAACCTACACTACCAGTCAAAGGTTTTGAACAGTAAGATTTTTAATGTTTCTTAAAGAAGAAGTATCTTGCTGCTAACCAATCCCGCATTATTTGATCCAAAATGCACCGAAAGCAGTAACATTTTGAAATATTTTACTAGGCTATTTAAAATAACTATTTCTATTTGAATATATTTAAAAATTAAATTTATTCCTGTGATGCAAAGCTAAATTTTCAGCATCATTCCTCTAGTCTTCAGTGTCATATGATCCTTCAGCAATCATTCTAATATGCGGATTTGCTGATTTTTAAAACAGTTGAGTAAAAATTTTTTCAGGATTCTTTGATGAATAGAAGATCCAAAGATCAGCATTTATGTGAAATAAAAATCTTTTGTAACATTATACACTATACCATTCAAAAGCTCTTTTAAAATTTATATTATAGAAATTATTACTTTCATTTAGCAAGGATTTTTTAAATTGATCAAAATTGATGATAAAAGACATTTATAATGTTACAAAAAAAATTCTATTTCAGATAAATGCTGTTCTTCTGAACTTTCTATTCATCAAAGAAACCTGAAAAAAATCTACTCCGCTGTTTTCAACATCATAATAATAAATGATTTTTGAGCAGCAAATCAGAATATTAGAATGATTTCTTGATGGATCATGTGACTGGAGTAATGATGCTAAATCTCTGCTTTGAAATCACAGGAATAAAATATATTTTCAAATAGAAAACAGTTATTTTAAATATTAAAAATATTTCAAAATGTTACTGTTTGCTGTATTTTGGATCAAATAAATGCAGGATTGGTGAGCAGAAGAGAATTCTTTAAAAAAACATAAAAAATTGTACTGTTCAAAAACTTTTGACTGGTATGTTAGCCTATAGTTTGAAGTAAAAAATATTAATATTAATATTAATAAGGAGAGTCTGTGATTTATTTGACAGTGATTTCACATTTCTTGTTTTGAAGGCTAAATACCAATAAAAGGTGAAAATTTATTTATTTGCGCCATTTTTTCCCAAAAATATTATATAGTTTTATAGGAGTAAGTTTCATAGAGTTGGCAAATTAATTTTTCACAAGTTTGTAGGTACAGACATCTGTTGTTCTTGGCCGTTTTTATGAGGCTTTTTTAATAGTGTTCATATCGATATCGGAATTATATCGTATCGACCGAAATTAAGAAATATATTGTGATATCAATTTTGGCCATATCGTCCAGTCCTACTTTGGGCTTAACTGTAATTAGCAAGTAACCAACAATTCCCCGTTTACCTCCCTTTGTAGGCTATGACTGAGCACATTACAGCGAGGTTCACCATCCATCTTAATATTTTTTTTAGGCAACTCAGGTTATTAAACGGTTATGAGGTTGTTGTATAGGAAATGTCTTTGCTTGTGTGTGTGTGTTGTTTACAAGTAAATTTAAGTAGAATATTTTTTTTTTATAGGCACACACTTGTGAGTCTGAGACTGGATGAAGGGTAAATTTTGCATTTCTGTACCAAATAAAGAATATAAACCATATCTTAAGATAAGTCAATATTTGAACCACTAAAGTTTTTTTCCCCCCCTACATATGTGTTTTACTCTTTTTATAGGCACACATTTAACTGTGAGTCTGAGACTTGATGAAGGGTAAGTTTTGCATTTATGTACTAAATAAATAATATAAACCATATCTTAAGATAAGTCAATATTTGAACCACTTTAAAGTTTTTTTGTTTTTATTCCCCCTTACATATGTTTTTTTCTTTTTATAGGCAAACATTTGACTGTGAGTCTGAGACTTGATGAAGGGTAAGTTTTGCATTTATGTACTAAATAAAGAATATAAACCATATCTTAACTAAGGAAGCCAAACATGTCAACACTTCTGAGTTTTTCACTAAATTCACCTGACATTAGATCATTTAGACAGGAGTTTGATCGAGTTGTCAAGGGGGTCATAGGGGTGGAAAGAGTAGGAGCGAGCGGAACGATTTCGCTGCGAATTGGAGAATGCATGGAAGCCACGGGTCAGTGGGGTTTACCCTACTAAACGGATTAGTCACCCATAGATGAAAATTCTGTCATTAATTACTCACTCTCATGTCGTTCCACACCCGTAAGACTTTCATTCTTCGGAAGACAAATTAAGATGTTTTTGATTAAATCCGAGGGCTTTCTGTTCCTCCATTGGCAGCAACACATCTAAAACATTCAAGTCCAGAACGTTAGAAAGACATCATTAAAGTAATCCATGTGACTCCTGTGGTTTAACCTAAATTTTATGAAGCAACACGAGTGCTATGTTTGTCCAAAAAAAATTATTATTTACCACTTTAATTTACAATAAAATATTATTCAAAGCTTGTTCATGCTACAATGTTAACTCTAGCGTGAACACAACATACATGCGTCATGATGCTCTTATAAGCGCGTGTGGCAGATCAATATTTTTAGAAAATAAAGCGGTAAAATGTGTTTTTTGCACAAAGCACGTGCATTGCTAATTAAAATGTATTTACAAAATACACACAAAAAACCCAATCGGTCGGGCTCTGTAAAAAGCATGATTTATAGTTCAGATACAGGTTTTCACAAAAAACAAAAAGTTTTATAAAATGATAAAATTTACATTTTAGCCTTTAAACAATTTTTAAGAAAATGGACGAGTCAAAAGTATCAATTATTATATTCATTTAAACAATTATTATCAATAAATTATTATATCAATTAAATAACATAAATTAGGGGTGTGCGATATTGACAGAAAATAATATCTCGATATTTTCTGGGTTTTTATCGATAACGATAATTAGACAATATTTTGCTGAGTGTGTTTTTGTGCTGGAACTATCTCTAATTGTGCTGACAGTTGATCGAATTTTTGTGCATTTCTTCATATTTTGTGTGGGCAGTTCACAGCAGTGATAGAAATTATTATTTTCCAATAAGTTTAAATAGATTTTTACCTTAAAGCCATTTTTTCTAAAAGTGGGCGCCATCTTTTGAGTCAAATTCTTGCATTTGGGTTGTTACCAAGCAAATGAAAGTATCAACAAAATGTATCTTTGCAATGCAGAGGAAGCACAGAAGCTGCATTAGAAGTGGCATCTATATGCATTTACACACTGTTTAATGCAGCTAAGAGGGACATGAATGCATTTAACCTGCCAGTTACAAATGCATAAATAATGTTTGATATATTAAACATAAAACATTGAAAACTGATGTTTGAAATTATTTAAAAAATGAAAAGGTACCTTAAATGTGAAATTAAAATGGCCAGTAGGTGGCAGCAAGTCACTGTTAAGCGAGTCATTGCGATTGAATCGAATCATTTAAACGGTGATTCATTCAGGAACGAAACACCTCATGTTGCTCAGAGACACAAAACAGCGCTGTGGCTGTGTTTGGATAGGAGTTGTGTTGGAGGGGGGGAACAAAATAGAGCCAAAAACAGGCAATATAGTGTCTAAAAAAAACGTAAGTCTTATATTATCTTGTTTACTGAACTGTTGAATAAAATCACATATCACACATTCCAGTTAAGTTGTAGACACTTCATTTCAGCGATATCGTTGACTTGATTGCACAGATACTATTTTAACTGAACTGAGCTGGATGATGATATTACTGAATTCAATGATGAACTGTCTTTGAAAAATTAGTGTTTACTATTGTCATTATGCATTATTGACACACTATATTCCTAATTAATGCCGTTCAGTTGCTTTGTCACAATCTGTCTTGTTAAAAGCGCTATATAAATAAAGGGACTTGACTAACATGCTGACTGGACAAAAACTGGCACTCTTCGTGTGATATTAACTATATGAAATTATATAATTATATAGGGGTTGGGAAGTACAGAGCCTCCGATACGATTATTATCACGTACTTGTGTCACAATACAAGTTATGGCGACTGTAGCGTCTCGAACAATCTGACACACTAATTTTTATTTTGGATTTAACAAATAAATTATTCATTAGATTAACAAACAATCACAGACCCCTCACCCAATAAACTGGATGCCAGGATTTCTGCTGAAACCCATCCCCACTTGTCACCATGACAAACCTATTCAGATTCCTTTTAGGCCATAAAAGGAATGTAGGGGAGAAACTCCATCATTTTACTCATGAGAAAGACACACAATGACCAGAGAAATGGACTGTTCTCTAATTAATTCATAGGAATACCTTTCTTTGATTGAATACCCATATACTTTGGTCATTGTGTATACCATTACTGGCTTGTATATTGTCTGTTGTAGTGTATTCTGTTTTATTCATGTTATCATAGACCAATATAACCTCACCTATTTCATGTCTAGTATCTATGAATTCGCAACCACTAGCTTATATGATCGAAACAAGTGTGTAAATTATATGCTGATACCTATGCAACATATTGATGTTCTAATAATCGGTACTAATTTGTGCCTCAACAATCCAGCGAATTACATATGCAAAATACCGGGCTTACAGACAAAGAGTCATAAAAATCCCCAGTATTTCCACCCTCCCGCTTGGGATTTCAGCCTTCCTCATGGGACAAACCCATCTTGAGAGGCGTGAACCTCTGCAGGCTTTAAAAGGCCACACTACATGTGACCCGCCCAGTCGGTGGTTCAGTCAGAAGCAAAGATGAAGATGTGAGAAAAAACGCTTCAGGATACCAAAGCATCTGTGCCAGGCCTCTCGTCGGCCTAGTCCTTTCCATTCATCAAGTGACTCTGACTCAAACTGGTTTTTTTCATCGACCCGAATTCAGCAAAGATTTACGGGAAGCTTTAAGATTTGCATCATGAATCTCTTTCAGACCGCCGAGACTCCCTAAGTATCAAACTTAGTCTTATTAATTGATAAATTAAGTATCATTTACACCTTTTTACAAAGGTGTGTTTGAACTCAGCATCTGACGTATCCCTGAAGGCTTTGATCTTTTGAATATACATGCAAAGTGTTCCATGAAATCCATTCTTTATGCCTCTTTCTAAGCTGAGTTAAACTTTAACCCTTTGCTTTGAAACGAACTATACCAACTGTATGGTTTGTGTGTGTGTTATGTGTAGTTTGGGACCAGTTTATGGGGTATGTAGTGAGTTAGAGTGTTTAGGTGGTTATGTGGTAATAAAAACCTATTGGATCACACTGGAAGGTTCGGGGTTTAATCTAAAGACCGGGTCAATGATCATGCCTGATTTACGTACAAGCGGATAGAATGTTCCAGTAAGAACGTTTATTTCCCTTAACCAGGAAATTAATTTTCTTAGAATTGACAAGACAGTTGACCTGAGTGGTCAGCTAAATATCTACAACGGATCTAAAATATTCATAATTAACCATAACTAGTTATGGGAATATGCATATTTCCCCATGAGCTGATTCGCTACAGGTTTTGGTGGAGAGAATGCGGGCATGATACAACGAAAGTTATGAGTTTAAACACTGTCAACTTAAAAGTGTGTGCATGATAGCCCAGGTTAAAATAGGACGTGACATCAGATGCCCTGTGGTGTCCCTATTTGCTGGCGTGTTGAGATGCAGATAAAGTGGGGGTGTGAATTGGTACCACTATTATGATTGGAAAAGTCTTTATGTATTTCATGCTTAATGACATCGGTGTAAGGTTAATCTGATTTTAACAAAGAAACCCTAATTTCAGTATTAAAACATAAATCTGTCTTGACAAAGCGTAAGTATGAATCTCAGCTCAGCGGCATGTCCAAACTGTACCATAATGTAATAGGCTTTAGTGAAGAAATCACAAAATTGAAGTATTGTTTAAATTGTTTCTTTGAAAAAGAAATCTCAGTACAGTTATATCAAAGTAGATTTGAGTGTTGCTCCTCTTTCCACAGCATAAAGGCCTTATAGTTTATAAATAGATTGAAGCAATTCATCTACACTTAGACTGTATATATATAAGCCGAGCAACATGGTGGTCATTACTGTGTTTCACTCGCCGAGTGAAATTAAAGGTGTAATACTGTACTTTAGTAATCATATGTGAGGCAAACATAACTACAAATATGTTTAAACCGGCTTTAACTTACATTAAACCCATTTTGTAATTCTTTAAACAAGTCTTGAAAGCTGAAAGCACCACGTTCTAAAACTATGACTGTTTAAAATAGACAGACATTAAACTGCGTTAATAACACTGGCATGCATTGGTTACCGTGACAACAACGTTTCACAGGAAGTGCTAACGTCACATAGAACAACACGCCATGTTTGTAAACAAACAATTTGAAGCAGCTAAGCTAACACGACATAGCATAGTTTCATTTTAGGCTAAGCCACCAAATAGCTTTAACAATTAGGGGTAAACACTCTTTAATTGAAGCTTTTAAAAACAGCATGTGTGTATGCAGTGTGAAGCAATTTGAATTTAAACTAATCCCTCGTTTCTGATTTTTCCACTTCTCTTCCTTCTTTTTCTTCTTTTTCTAGGTTTCTCAATCTTCAATTCGTCTCAGCGAATTAAACTATTCTTAGATCTATCATTCCTGAATGCTATTGCATCAGTTACTAGTTAATTAATCTAATTTAATACACTTAACTGCTGTATAGAGTGAAGTCAGATTAAGGTTATTGGGTGTTTGTAGTGGGTACAGCGGAAGTACGCGACACGCTACGGAGGGCGGCGGGCACCAACACATGGCTGGCCCAGGGCATGGGAGATGAACAGCAGCAGCTGTGACCAGACATGGTGTGTTGCCCAACACAAATAAGTTAATCACGAGTGCTACTGATTGTTCATAATATCAGATTGATTACCCTGTTTTAGTAATAGAAGTCAGCTAATTTGAAATCCATTTACATGGTATACCCCCTTTTGTTCCACTTTGATTTGATGATCTCTCTGAACCTCAAAATGAACCAGAAACACTTTTATTTTTGATTTGTTTATTTTCAACATGTGTTCTAATTTTATGATCCTGTTACACAGGTCATCTAGACAAATACTAGGGCACAACTCTAGTCCGGAGCAACAAATAATAACCATAATCGGAATTAGAAATGCTCTCCTTTTCCTCTTCCCTCTTATACTTCAATTCCTGCAGAGATGAGACTTTGGGAAACCGGTCAGCAAATTCTGAGTGATAATTGACAATAATTTGGACAGTAGTATTAAGTCATCATCAATAAATGCACGGTTTACGGGCCCCCCTTTTTTTTTTCAGGGGGGGGCAAAACATTTGCTGACCCAAAACTATTTTAGCATTTACACTCTGTTTTGATCTTGTAGTAGTTTCTAGCCCTTACTCTCAACACCAGTGTGTCAAAATGTTGCAGATGCTCAGACTAACTGCCCAGAATGCAGAACAAAGAGGGCTGGCCAGGCGTCGTGAGGAACACCCCCTTTACCCAGGGCCGACGACCACCTACTGAGCCGAAAGCAACTGGACACAGAGAGAGAAGTGTACCTCAGACTCAGGACTCGGGCGAGAGTTGTGGCTACAAAAGCTCGCCAAGGTCATTATCTTCCTGGCCCACAACCTCATGGGTCTGAAACAGGAGGTAAATGATCTCAAGCAACAGATCACAGCGGTAGCCCACAAGGACCCCAGCAAAATGGAGTTACAGGAGGAAATCAATAGATTTAAAAGGGCTCTGACAGCTGCTGAACAGCAAGAGCACCTGGAAAAGGTAGCCAGAAAGGACCTGGAAAGGAAACACCCACACAAAATTACTATTAAAGCAGCAAATTCTGAGCTCTTAGACAAAGTTGCCAGAATTGAGACTCTGATCCAGCAGCTGAACAACACTCAAGACAAACTTGACATGGTCCAAAGAGAACTCAGGTACTCTTATAGGCTGCAAAAGGAAACACAGTGGGAGAAACACCCTACTCCTGCATCCTCACTCAGCAGTGCAAAACTCCCTCAGGTGCACGAAGCTACGAAAGGGGGAGCCAGCACTTTCTGCTTAACAACTCAGCAGACAGAACCATAATACCTCAAACAACCACAGTGAGGAGGAGGTCCCTTCCCAGGATCCCTGCGGCAGCGCATGATGCGACCCCCAGAGACATTGACAAGCTAGCCAGAAAAATCCCGGCATTCACATCCTACTTTAGGCAGTACGAGCAGTAATATAGAACGGTGGAGTCGTTTTAAACATGGCTTGCAAGCAGACCCAATAATCAACCTTATGTGTCTGTTTCATAAGTTAGTAACTTCTTCTCCATGCGCATACCAGTTCCTGATCAAAACCAGATAAAATTATAGTTTGAATGTACCTTCCTACGAGCAGTAAGAAGTTTTCAGTGCTATAATGTGTTTAAATCGTACGATAAGAAACTAACCTGACTTTAGCGAAGAAATCCTAATTTCTGTGTTAGTAGAGCATAAGTCTATTTTCTGACGACGAAATCTCGGGATTAGCAGCTCATATAAATGGTACCAGAATAAATCGGTCTGATTTTGGGCGAAGAAATCCCCTTCTTCAGTACTGTGTAGGTGATCTGAGCGATGCTCCTCATTTCACTGATTTAAGGCCTTATTATGTGTTATGTATCATTGTATACATATCGACCCACTCATGTGAAACATATACGTAACTCTTATACATGCGCGCACAAGGTTCTGAATATAATCAGATAAAACAATAGCTTGAAGGTGCCTTCCTACAGGAATTAGAAAGTTTCAGTGCTATAATGTATTTAAATCGTACGATAAGAAACTAACACGATTTTAGCGAAGAAATCCTAATTTCAGTGTTAGTGGAGCATAGGTCTTTTTCCTGACGACCGCCAAAAATCTTCCGATTGAGCGATGCTGCAGATAAAATGTGAGGGTCCCAGAGATGAGGAAATTCGGTCTGGGAGGTCAGGTGGGGCGAAGAAATCCTTTTTTTCAGCACTGTGTAGGTGATCTGAGCTTTACTCCTCATTTCATTAATTTAAGGCTTTATTATTTGTTACGTATCATTGTATTTCATTTTTGACTCGCTCATGTGAAACATTTTATGTAAAATTAATGGTGTTATTCTACCGTAGCTAACTATGAATTTTGCCTGTGAAGTGAATGTGCTGTTTTGAGTAATGAATGAATTTGTACGGGACATGCACGAGTTTCCCATGCATGCTCACATCAGTGCAAGTCTGCTCCACCTGCACCAGTTGTGAGCTTGCATTGGTCTCCTAGAAACACGTGACCCCGGAAGTGTGAGCAAACCCTTCCGGTTAATCTGACAACA
>JADLZN010004489.1:0-28566 GCA_018155175.1 Sinocyclocheilus anophthalmus
GCAGTCTTACTAATCAATAGAGTGAGCGCACCTCCGTTCTCCCAAATCAGCACTGCTCTAGCCAACTGCATAAACACCCACCATTAAGACAAGGAACGCTGGTGGGTTCGTAGAGCGGGGCAGTGTGGAATATATGGCGGTTACTGGGTCAGATCGATGGTAGATAAAGAAAAACGTATGTAACTTAAGCTTCGAAATGACAGACAACTAACAAAAAATGTAATTTGCAAGAGCTGTGTCACAGTGCATATCAAAAGCTCCCGTATCGGTTTGTTTTCAGTACTGGCGAATAAAAGATACATTTCTTAGATGTTTTTGTTAGTACGTGAAAGTTATCTTACACATTTTATCTCCTCAACAGATTAATTTGAAATAAGTTTACAATGCATGTTGGCTATTCCCAATTCAGAAGAGCGCGTACACACAGCCTGTGTCTGTGAATGCTTCTCATACTCGCTCCTCTCTGCCCCACGCGACGCGAATCCCGAGTCAACGACGAGCCGTTCATGCTTGCCGCACTCACAGCCTCGTAATGCTCGTTTATACTCGCACCCGGCTCCGCACCGCACGTCTCCACGAGCGCATCTGCAGGGTTATGGACGGACCGCGCCTGGCTCCGCGTTTAAAATGTGTAGATTCAGTCTTAAAATCCCAAATATTTAAAATGAATAAATCAGCCTATGTATCATATGTAATACTTTAATAATTGACTATACATGAAATACAGTTCTTTAATTATAAAAAATAAACAAATATTTTCTGTGAAATTCAGTAATTAAGTTAATTCTGTAAAAGTAGTTATACCATTATAATCTTGCCTGCTGAAAAAAAACAAAAAACAATAGAACCCCTCCCAAAAAACAATAACAAATTTAATGGATTTAAGGGTTATAATGGGAATTGTATTGGTTTAATGTAAACTATAATGGTGTCTATTTAATGGATTCTATTGGTGGGATGTAATCTAGCAGATGACAACCAATAGAACAACAGTAATTCCTACTGGAACAATGCCCAAAACAAAAAGGAATTTTGAAATGGTTTAATGGAAACTATAAGAATTTCTGTGATTTTCTATTGTTTTTTTCAGCAGGGTAATGATACCATACTGTGCTGCACATTATTGGCAATATTAAGCTGAAGCTTGACTTTGCAAAATCAAATCGCAATACCTGTCAAAAAAAATCGCAATTTGATATTTTCCCCCAAATCGCACACCCCGCCCCATTATTCGTAACGCGCATATTTTGAGAGAAAACATTTTTTTTGACCTTGCATGCATGTAAACCTATTTTAGGAGACTGCCAAAATAATATTAGGAACCTTAAAAAGGGCATAAAAGGGGCACTTTAACATTTACATCATGTTGAAAAAATCATGTGATTTTTGGAATTGGAATTCCAAATTGGCATTGGAATAGAATTTTCTTTAACTAGAAGGTTAATAAAGAAAAAGTAACTTGAATAATGTTGTAGTTACATTTTCAAGTTGACAAGTTAAAAATCGAGAATCGGTCAAACGTTCTGAAAAAAATCGAGATTTTAAATTTTTTGAAACCCCCCATATCGCCCAGCCCTAGGTGGATATTATACGAGCACAAAAAAAAAAAACGATTTGATGCTAGTGATGTGAAGAAGATTTTAACAGCAGAATGTGCAAAATAAAGGAAGTTCCTGTATGTCTCTTTCTTTTTTTTTTCTCACACTGAGTTGCTGCTTGAAAATTTTACACTCTCCGCAAATGTCTTTCTCGCAGCGAGGCCTCAGTCTGTCTATATGCTGTATGTCTCTATTCTGATGCTTTTGCAGGACTTGCTGCATGTGTATATATGTCCACGTGTGGCCCATAGTTCAAACACTTGGTGGTTTCTCACACCTACACAATAAGAACAGGAAACGCACAGACCGAAAGAAGGAAATGTGACCACCACATGATTAGGCAAGGGTTCTGACTCCACTCCTCTCCTCCTTCCTCTCTCGCTCATGCGCTGTCTCTTTCTTCCTTTTGCCTTCAACTCTTTTTCAAACTTCATTTCTGTCAACACTTTTCTTTCCTAATGGTGTTTTTGCAATTCTCTTCCTTCATATTTCAGATTCCTTCTCACTTTTTTGCTGTGCTGTTAGATATTCAGTTCTGCCATTCACCGCTATCACATACTTAATTTAAAAGTAAAAAGTCCCAAACTTTGTAAAACTTTTTTTTTTATTAAAGCTATTTTAGAAAGGTTTAAAAAGTTTCACCTCAAATTATTGAAATGTTATCCCCATTATTTTATTTACTTGCTTATTTTTTTCTGATGTGACTAGATGTAATATATAATTTAATTTGATACATGGGTTTATTTTTCTCTAATTTCCTAGCTAATTAAACTGTTTATGATGATAGCAGTTATATAGAGTTAGTGTGGAAGAAGGTCGGGTTTCCTCAGGCTTGGGAGAGAGGAAAACGGGATCAGGATGTATGTAATGATTCTGCTGAAGCGCAGCAAACTTTCTTCCTCAAAGTGATATGGGAATAGAATGGAGTGTGTTTATTAGCTGACATGTTACATTATCCGCTTTTTTAGTCTTATATACTTCCCATACCTCTCTTTAAGAGTGAGGCCCTCCGTTTAGGGAGCCCCAGTATAGTTCTTTTCAGGTTCATCCACTCTTGGCAAGCTAATTTTGACCTCGCTGATGGCGACCAAGGCGGAGACGGAGCGACTGAGGACCAAGTTGGACCTGGCTGGAGGAAGGAGCCCAATGGAGCCGGCGGGACGGAGCGACACGGTGCAGCCGGAGGAGCGGAGTCCTGAAGTGATGGCGGGTCGACGCCCGACCAAGGCAGAGCCGGAGGGACGAGGGAGCCCGGTGGATCGACGGGTGACGGATGGAAGCGAGGGAGCTAGGAGCCGAGGTGGAACCACTGGGTCTACGGACCGAGGCAGAGTACGGGCCTCGGAGGCTGGAGGCAGAGGTGAGGGATTCTCCAGCCATGGCCCCGCTGCTGGGAGGATGGCAGACCCGCGGCGAGCTCGCACGTCGCTAAGATGGTGGGCTGAGACAGAGCAGAGGGGCGGCAATGACAACAGGAGACACCTTCAGTTGGCGGAGGAGGCAGGAGTGGGTGGGAGGTGCGTCTCCGGGCATTCAGGGCTTAATTCTGGATCGGAAGCCCCCTCTAGGCTGAACGCGGGAACAGGATGGCGCTCTGGAGGAACGGGCACTGGAGGGCGCTTCATTTTGAGAGAGATGGTCCCGGAGGTCGGTCATTTTCGAGGAGCGGGCACTGGAGGGCACTCTGTACTGGATTCGGGGACTGGAGCCCTCTCGTCTTCGCTTTGGCACTTTCACTGCGCCATACTCCGCTCACCCTCAGCCGCGGTGCAGGATTGTCAGGTGGTGGCCAAAGCTCCTCTCCGGCGCTGCGCTCATAAACTGAAACCTCCGCAGCTTTCTCCCTCGTGGCGGGCATTGTCGCCGGCTCTCTAACCTGGTCTGACGGCTTGGGCTCTACTTCCGGGGCGATCCTCCGCTCAGTTGCTCAGCATTGCGCTGGCTCATAGATCGCGGCGGGAATTGGCACTCCCTCATCGGTGGGCTCGGGCTTTAGCTCCACACAGCAGGGTGATGGTGGGCTGAGCTCTGGGTCGAGAGTGGAACTGGCGAGATCAGCCGCGGGATGTGATGGTGAGAGACGATCGTTTCCACCAGAATCCACTACACAAACGGGTGTGGGTGAAATCTTGATCGGACGAGAGAGCTCAGACGAGCAGTCGACACGATGGTTAGAGGCGTGGAGTGTGTAGAGGAGCGCGCTCTGAGGGTAGCTGTGGTGCTGTTAGCAGCTGGAACAGGTCTTGTATGGTCTCGCGCAATCTCTCCCGCTCCAGGAGGAGAAATCCGGGCGACACGGAAGGGCATCCTGAAGGGAAACACAGAAGGGAAACACGCATAGCCCCCCCATGGGGAACACACGGAGTATGCAGTACTTAACAGGGGATCATAAGAGGGCGACCTGTTAGTGTCAGGGTTTCGAGTCAACAATCTGTGACTTGTTGGATGCGGCAGTGATACGATGGAGCCGAGTGAACCATAAACGAGAACAGTAATTTAACATGGAACACAGGGTACATAAACACTGGAGACAGCAGGAAATGTAACGAGTAGAACCAACAGAGACAGACTGCACAGATTAGGACTTAAATACAGGGGATGATTGGGAAAACACAGGTGTATGGGATGACTAATAAAACTAATAAACAAAACGAGGACAGGAACATGACCAAAAAAGGGAACAGAAACAGGGGCAAAACATCACAAGGACAGTCCATGATGGACAACACCAGGCATGTGGCGCTGTACACGACTCTGCCACAGAGATACACTAACAACGGAGAAGACGATTTGGACTATGCGCATAAACCTTCCGCGCGGTATACAAACGAACATGGAACAATACATTTAATTAATCTGTGTTAATGTTAGTTAATAAAAACAATCATTCAGTGTTTGTTCATGTTTTTGTTGCCGTTACGTGACGTAGGGGCGAGACGTGGGCTGATGATGTCATCGTTTCAGAAAATATACGGATTCGCTGTCCACACGAAAATGCAAGGGATGCGTTTTCAGATTTGTCCACTCTGGGACCCAGTTTGATCCGTCTGGACGAAACACCTATGTGATACAAAATGTATGCGTATACAGCTAAACGCATCTCCGTGTGGACGGGGCCTTAGTGTCAGTACATTTGAGGACAGTAAAAAAAACACTAGACCTGATACTGTGTAATAATACAAATTATAATCAAGTACAGTGCAATTATGCACATTAATGTCATTATGAAATTAATTTCAAGCATTTGGCTTTTTATAGTCTTTCCTAAATGTATTTTCACTTCTCACAGTGACAGATCTTCTGGCACAATTCAGTGATGTATTTACTAGGGGTGTCGAAATTAATCGTTTCTACGATGCATCGCGATGCAGACAAGGACGATTCGGTATCGGTTCAGTAATAGACCATAACCAATTATAACGTACGTACGCTTTTCTGACGTCATTTGTCGTGGTAGCATACATTTAAGGCCCGGGTATACTTCACTTTCCCAATTCAGTCCCGAGCCCAGCCGGTCCGCAGTACAGCGCGTTTCTGCACAGCTTTCAAAGTATACTCAACTGACACATGCGCAGTACCACCTACTTGACTCAATAGTGTCTCAACATTCACCTCACGCATACGCTGTTGTCCGCGCATCGTCCGCGTGGTCTCAAAAAATTGCCTGCACGCGGACGGGGTGCATGGCTGTCCGCGAGCCCTCCTGATGACGAAAATGACGTAATGCAGACGGTGTGCGGATGCGGATGGCCGAAGTATTCTTTGGCCTTTAGGCGCGTTCGGCTTGAAGCGCCGCTGCGCAGAATGATCAGTGTATGACATCAAGTTATCGTACATTATACGACTTGCGCTCAGTAAGCACATGGGATGGGCGATATGGGCTTTAAAATATATCACAATATTTCTGGTATATTTTGCAATAACGATATCAATGACGATAATTCATGGAATCCTGTTTCTTTAGAGAAAAGTATTATCTTTCCTATTTTTACCCAGAAAAGGAAGCGAGCAGCACGTGAGGCACACACGTAAGGTAAAATGACTGAGTCGACGCAATCTGAAAGCCGGAGGGCGCACAGTTGCGACAGGGAACTCCACATATGCATAGTAGAAGTAACACTCCAGGAAGAGAGATTATCCAGTGATCGCTGTTAGGGAGATAAAAGCAGAGTAAATACAATTTTACACCTGAAGGAAACCTGAAGAGCAGTAAACATGGGAGGCACAACATATATGGTACTGTGTTCTTCAAGCAATCTGAGTATTTTTTATAAGGATAAAGATATTTATAATGCAATGCTAATCGATTGAGTAGCCACTTTATCACTGTATAGACTGCTATGTAAAATAGTATGATCGGCGTCTATCTGTGATACGAAGACCAACGTCTGATTCACAAAATACGTATTTCCAAACCTCGACATGGTTGAAGTTACTGCTGAGGATGAAATACGCACATGTGCAATGACCTTAAATCTCTTTGTAGAGACAACCGGTTTGTAAAAGATCTAAAAGCTGTGATCGCACACGTAGTAACATTGTAATCCCGGCTCCGACTGATTTTTGTCGCACTGTACAGCCGTATCCAAACCTGTTCCAGATTGTAGAAGGGGCTGCTCAATTTCACGTCCGCCTTCCTTCAAGTCACTCCACAGTCGCACACAGAAATATGTCAACAACAACTAGACTTTATCGTTATTATCACAGGAACACTAATTCTTATCGTGGGGAGAATTTTACCGGTATATCGCAAACGATAAGATAGCGCCCATCCCTAGTAAAACTGACTTGCGTTCGCGGACAAGAGCTATAGAGAGCAGACGGTTCCTTATGCTTTCGAATCGCTCTCGCGGTTGATGTCATGCACTCATCCTGAACCCGCCTAATGGCGGAGGGAGGCTAGACGCGAGTGCGATTAAAAATGCTTCAACTACTTTAAAAGCCGACATCTGGGCACATTTCGGCTTTTATGAACAACCTGGTAAGCACGAACATACGACGCTGTGTGTAAATCATGTCAGCACAATAAAATATGCAGGGGGTAATACCACTAACTTAAGAAACAAGATCAGGTACAGTTCATATATTTGCCTGCTTGTGTTTATTGACAAAACTGTATAAATGTGAAGTAAAATTGAAAATTGAGGACACAGTGCATCGTCAATGCATTGTGATGCAACGTGATATCGAATTGAACCGAATCGATGACATGATAACCAAACCGTGAGACCAGTGTAGGTTCACACCCCTAGTATTTACTCCAGTTTATGTCCACTATTTTAAAATGACACCTTTAAAGGTATTTCTTTAAATCAAGGTGCCAGGGAATGATAATCAGTAGAAAGATAAAAGAAACATTGCATCTGTTTGCCCGTCATGTTTCTAGTGGTATCATTTACATAGTTGTTTCGTTTCCTGCAGCGTTCATTTTTGAGGGGTTCCAGGTGATGAGAGTGATGTTTTCAACTGGAGTTGGTTGATTTGCATTTATTATAAGAAGGTAAATATGAGTTTCGAATGTCAGGAAAAGAGGTCGTTAAAACCTAGAACAAGGAAAGAAGGCCTATATAAATTGACAATTGTATGTGCAGGTATATTACAATGGACAGTTTTGTATGTACAGGTATATTATGTGCAAATTTGAGGTGTAGACTAAGTATGTGTGTTAGATAAATAAGTATATAAATGTATAATAGTGTTGTGTGTTCCACATTTATTGTCAAGTGTTCATGAGATGGATTGCCTGAGGGAAGAAACTGTTCCTGTGTCTGGCCGTTCTGGTGCTCAGTGCTCTGTAGCGTCGACAAGATGGTAACAGTTCAAAGAGGGAGTGTGCTGGTTGTGAGGGGTCCAGAGTGATTTTGCCTGCCCTTTTGCTCACTCTGGAAGAGTATAGTTCTTGAAGAGAAGGGAGGGTTGTACCAATGATTCACTCAGCAGTCCGGACTACCCTCTGTAGTCTTCTGAGGTCAGATTTGGTAGCTGAGCTGAACCAGACAGTTATAGAAGTGCAGAGGATGGATTCAATGATGGCGGAGTAGAACTGTTTCAGCAGCTCCTGTGGCAGGTTGAACTTCCTCAGCTGGTGAAGGAAGTACAACCTCTGCTGGGCCTTTTTCACAAGTCAATGTGAGTGTCCCACTTCAGGTCCTGAGAGATTGTGGTGATGGTGAGTGGGGGGAGAGCCAGGGGGGTTTCTCCTGAAGTCCACGATCATCTCCACTGTTTTGAGCGTGTTGAGCTCCAAGATGTTGAGACTGCACCAGACAGCCAGCTGCTCGACCTCCTGTCTGTAAGCAGACTCGTCACCGTCCTGAATGAGGCCGATGACTGTAGTGTCATCTGCAAACTTCAGGAGCTTGACAGAGGGGTCTTTAGATGTGCAGTCGTTGGTGTAGAGGGAGAAGAGCAGTGGAGAAGAGAACACAACCCTGAGGAGGTCCAGTGCTGATTATACGGGTGCTGGATGTGAGTTTTCCCAGCCTCACTAGCTGCTGCCTGTCTGTCAGGAAGCTGTTGATCCACTGACAGATGGAGGTGGGCACGGAGAGCTGAGTTAGTTTGGGCAGGAGGAGGTTTGGGATGATAGTGTTAAAGGCCGAGCTGAAGTCCACAAACAGGATCCTCACATAAATCCCTGGTCTGCCTAGATGTTGCAGAACATAATGCAGTACCATGTTTACTGCATCGTCCACAGACATGTTTGCTCTGTAGGCAAACTGAAGAGGATCCAGCAAGGTCCAGTGATGTTCCTTCAGGTAGGGATGTAATGATTCACTCAACTCACGATTCGATTCACGATACTGATTTCACGATTCGATTTTCTCATGATTTTTTTTAACAAAATTAGATTTAAGACAAATTATAAATTAAAATATGTCCTTTATTATTTCTTGGACAAAATGCTGCACATTTCTTAGTGAAATTGAAATACAGCACTATAATGATATACTAATACAGTACTTGCGTATTATTGCTCTTTTGTTGGTTTTGATTGCTCTATTGTCCTCATTTGTAAGTCGCTTTTGGATAAAAGTGTCTGCTAAATGACAAGATTTAAATATAATGTAAATGTAAATAACAAAACTACATTGGAATTTTAAAACAAGCCCCAAACAAATAAATAACACAAATCAAATAAATATCTTCATATAAACAAAATAAGGCTTTGTCTGTGCTCTTTCCATTTAAAATTAGAGGCAACCAAATACATTACATTACATTGTATAATTTCTAAATTTGAAGTAAAAACAGAATGGTTTGACTTCTGTTTTGTGAAACTATGCATAAAAAAATATCTGCATGAAACAGCAGAACAGCAGAGAAAGTACCATCTAAACTTTTCTAAAGACAAAGTTCCTCTCAGACATGCATTCATATAAACTCCAACCCCTAATTGAATCGATTTAGCATCTCAACCGATTTGAATAGTCACACATTTGAATCAATTTTCAACCGGCTCGCAGTTAATCGTTACATCCCTACCTGCAGGTGGGCCCGCACAGTTTTTCAAGAGACATAAATGATGAAATAGCGTTAGAACCACCAGGCATGAGTCATTCGTCCTGACATTTGTATTTCTTTGGGAAGTATGGGGAATGATGGTGGCAGGTTGAAAGTCGCATGAAGGGACTTCACACAGTCCAGTGATCTGTTGAAGATCTGTGTGAAGATGGGGGCCAGCTTGTCAGCACAGGATTTCAGACAGACTGGGTACACAAATCTGGCCGGGGCTTTTTTCCTTTTCTGCCCCTTCCGAAGAGACTGTGCACCTCGTCTTCATGATTTGGGTGCAGGGGGTGGGGGTTATTGCGAGAGTATGAGAGGGGTGTTGCAAGAGGTGTGAATAGCGTGTAAAAATGGTGTGTGGAGAGGTGGTTCAGGGCGGGGTTGTGGGGTGTGCGTTTTTATCAAACCTTGCAGCTAAGAACTCAATAATATCGTCTGCCAGTGTGATTACTCCACAGTGCATGGCGCTGGGTGGAGTGGTCGACATCATCTTAGAGCTTTTCCACACTGATGCTGAGTCGCGGAAGTGATAAACTGAAAGCCTGAGTTTTCCAGTATAAATCCTCTTTGCCACTCTGATCTCCTTTTTTCAGTGTGTATTTGGCCTGTTTATATAAGACATTGTCCCCCTTCCTGTAAGCAGCTTCTTTGGCCTGACGGAGCTGTCTGAATTTTGCAGTGAACCATGGTTTGTCGTTGTTGTAAGTTAGATGAGTCCTGGTTGGAATGCACATATCTTCACAGAAACTGATATATGATGTTACAAATTCCGTGAGCTCGTCCAGATCGTTGGTTGCAGCTTCAAAAACACTCCAATCAGTTAGGTCGAAACAGGCTTGTAAATCCTGCTCTGCTTCATTAGTCCAGCTTTTTACAGTCCTTAATACAGGTTTAACTGATTTCAGTTTCTACCTGTAGATCGGTATAAGTTGAACCAAACAGTGATCAGAGAGCCCAAAAGCTGCTCGTGGAACAGAGTGATATGCAGTCTTTATTGTGGTGTAACAGTGATCCAATATTACTGTCTCTGGTGGGACATGTGATGTGTTTGTCTGTATTTTGGCAATTCATGGGAGAGATTTGCTTTATTAAAGTCCCCAAGAATGATTAAAACCGAGTCCGGGTGTTGTTGTTCTGTTTCTGTGATCAGATCAGCGAGTTTCTGCAAAGCTGAGCTCACATGTGCTTGCGGAGGAATGTAAACACTGACGAGAACGAATGAGCAAAACTCCCGCGGCGAATACAACGGCTTACAGTTAATGAAAAGCACTTCTAGATCAGAACAGCACATCATCTTTAACACAGTCACATCTGTACACCACCTCTCATTGATAAAAGCATGTCCCGCCGCTGCGTGATTTCCCCATTGATTCTGCATCGCGATCCACTCTGAACAGCTGAAAACCCGGCAGATTTAATGCGCTGTCCGGTATGGCGTCATTCAGCCAGGTTTCCGTGAAACAGAGCAGTAGAGTGTGAGAAATCCCCTATTGTGATAGCGGAGATGGAGCGAGTAGGGGAGTTCGTCGTTATGGGCTGGGGATAAGCGAGCGGAGGGTCGCAGATGGATGCTAGGCACGCGTTTTGAAATCGCGCTGCCATGAGCTTCACGAGGGTGACCGGCCGCTTCCATCTGCGCGTCCTGAAAGCGCTTGATCAGCGCAGCTGCTCCGCCAACTACAATGTCCAGCAAAACATCTGAATAGTTGAAAACCGGTGAAATATCAGGTGGTGTGTACTCCCGAATGTCCAGCAATTTGTCTTTGGTGAAACTGATTGCAGGGATATAATTAAAGACAGGACAAACTAACAAAAACAAATGCAGAGCATGCCACGGAGGCCGCCATCATCATCAGCGCCATCTTGGGAAAGATGTAGTTATATGTGTTTGCATATAGCAGTCTGTTCCGCAGTTATCTGACATTGAAAGGCACTATATTATGAGCCATTTATAGTTTAATGGCAGCCTGTAACCAATCATTTATTTATTAATAGCTTAGGCTATTCTCTATCACTGGCCTTGTACTTGCATCAATGCCGATCGTTACTCAGTCAATCGTTGATTCCATCAGAAAGCACTAAAACTGTCGTCTCTTTTTCTTTCTCACCCTGTGTCTTCATTCCATTCTTCTGTTTTTTTTTTCTTCTTCACCTCCAGATGCTCCACATAGAGGAATTCTGTGGATGTTGGCTTTTTGGCTCCATGTCATACACGAGCACAAGCACTACCGCACACGCAGTCGTTGACGCATGAGCCGTTTCTGATCCCGAACGCTGAAGTAGATCTTCTTCAGTCAGCAATTACCAGTGTGCTGTGCTGTCAGCTTCTCTGGCACCCTGATTTCTCACTTTAGCGCTTGTATGGCCTGATGGAGCTTCCATAATAACTTTGAGTAGAACCCGGGAGACGAAATGTTCAGAAAGCGTGTTTAAAAACACCCGTAAGCTGATTTAGCCTAGCCATAAAGTGGATTATGAAAGCACATAAATAGACTAAAAACAGGAACAGAGAACACAATCGTGCAAATTTAGCACTTCCTACTTTTGTCTCATTGCATTTTCAATGTGTAGTTTTTAACCATTATGCCTTATAAATATGCTGAGCACAATTTATACAGTGTTCATGACTCCATACTTTGAAACAGTGTTGTGTTCGAGACCCGGACATTCCTGTCGAATTAGACTGTGTGGTCGTGACCCATATTAAAATACCAGTCTGATCTAAATGTCCTGACGTACCTCATATGAGTTAATCGCATATGTTTGTGTTAGTGTTTATTGGTGAGTGCGTGTCTAGCCGGTCGCTGCTCGTTGGAAAAACGCACAATCCTTGACAATGACGCACGCTGTAATCTGCTGAAACAATAGGCAGAATTCAGCGGGTGATTTGGTATTAAGTCTTGGGTTTAGCCTCTGGCCGTGCAGAAAATTGACAGCCAGAAATGTGGGAAACGCACACGTATCTCAGATCTTGCCTTTGCATAACAAAATGCTGTAAACTTATCCATAATCTTGTTCGTAAACGGCAAGCAGCCCTGCAGTGTTTATAGCCTGTGGTATCCTGATTACACTGGACACTTCATTATTTCCCAGCTTACAATTACAGCATTAGTCACCAAAGCAGACGCCGTTATGTAAGGTGAAGTGTCATTATTTTTTTTTTTAGTTGAAATACTTTCTCCTATTCCAGCTTAATATTGAGATGTAAACTATTATAGAGGACTTGAATTGCAGCTTAAAAATATGAATCAATTATCCGTTCATTCAAAATTGAAAATGAAAATCACTTTTCTATTTGACAAACAAATGCATATATATTTCAATGGGTTCTTTTAAATAATGTTGTTAATACTTTTTCTTTTCCTAATCCATTTTCCAACTGCATTTCCTGTCTTTTTACTAATTTGTTTTAGTGTGTTAAACGGAATGCATTAAACATTCAAACAGTAGAATGTAACATTGTTGTCACATGACCTCACTGCTGTGCGAGTTTATTGACTCCTACATTTTTTTTATTTTTTTTTGAAAATATAATATTTTGTAGTTTTTTCTCACACACACAAAAAAAAACTATATATAAAAAATGTTTTACCTCTTGGCCGTACAATCAAATAACGAGGATTATATGAAATGAAGAGATTATTAAATACATTCCAGTCATTTATCACATTGGAAATGAAAGTTAATGTTGATTACATTACGTTATGGGAAACAGTGTTTTACACAGTGTGCTCTACTATGTACGGCACATTTTGGCAAATATTCTATGCATGCAGAAAATTCATATAATATTTGTATATTAAAATACAGTCACACGACAATTCTTGCTATTAACAAACCATTAACTACGGCTTTTGCCTCAATAGCTCCTAATTTGCTGCTTATTAATAGGGTAGTTGTTAAGTTTAGGTATTGGGTAGAATTAGGGATGAAGAATATGCTCATTCAGAATATGTGCTTTATAAGCACTAATAAACAGCCAATATGTTAATAATAGGCATGCTAATAACAATTGGAATTGGTCCCTTTACTAAAGTGTTACGTTAAATACTTTGGAACTAATACTAAATAAATAAATTAACTGAATCACACCATGCAGTTAGCATATTGCTACAGGTTAATACATAAGTATTGTGCTTGGTGTAATTCTCTACCTGCTTGTGTACGTTTACAGTGCCAAACGAGATTAGAGGTTTAATGGACATAATTTCAGAGTGTGTATACGTGCTTTTTATATTGACACACTTTCAAGCATATACATGGCCACTTGTTTGTGTGTGTGTGTGTGTGTGTTTTAAGCTTTTAAAAAGAATGTCTGGCATTTACAGTGCTCTCTCCATCACCCTCCCTCTCGGCATGTCTCTCTCCCTCTATCTGCCTTGATAAATGTGCCTTTATTTAGCCCCTCTTTACCCTTCCCAAATTAAATTGAGACCCTGATTGATTTTCCCATCTCTCTCTCTGCTCACAGTCCTTGGCACTAATGAAGGTGCCTGGTCGAGTTTGTCTCCTCTGTGTGTGTGTGTGTGTGTGTGTGGTGTGGGTGTCCTTATTTCTGTAACAGGCTCCGTTGTCAGATCTGTAGGGACTGGGGTCCTTTTTTGGAATGATGTCATCAGTGTGATACCATCGCCGTCAGTCTTGGCCTCTGATTGGCTTAGGGTGAATTGGAGAGATTTGAGGAGAGAAATGAAAAAGTGACAAAACAGAGTAAGCTAAGATCTTCACTTTGTGTGTTTGTACTTATTTATGGATTTTTTTTGGTGTGTATTATGGATTTTATGAAAGTTTTTATTTTTTTTCCAGCAAAAAATGGTTTTGTAAATATAAATAATCAAGAAACTTCAAACAACACCCTTTATTGTAGCATTAGGTCAGTTCCAAGGGTACGCATTTTGCATTTTGCATTTTACATTTGAATGAGGGTACAGGAACTATTCACTGCCTCTGTGTTGAGAGTAAGTATATTTGTGTACAATTACTAATATTTGCATTCCTGCCGAGCAGAGATACGTAGTCTTGTGTATATTTGTGTATGTTTCCTTGCTGTATTTGTAAATGGCTGCCGGTAACTAGGATACGATCAGCAGAATCATCCTTCAGGATTTCAGAAAAATAAAGTTTATACTTGTTTGCGATGTGATCCGTGTGTGTTTTAACACCATATATCTGCTTGAAGGTAAATATTCAGTCTGACACTTGGCATATGGCAACCATGAAGCGTTGAGATAAATGGTTTCCTTTCAGAAATGTATTGCAGCAACTGAACTTGCTGCCAGAATGCCTACAAGCAGTTGTTACTACTGTAAAACCACATTACATTTTTCTTAAATAAATTTCAAAATTTTTATCAGATTTCATGTCAGTTTTTTTTTTTTTTTTGGTGGGTTTTTGACAGTCTTTTGAAATAAGTTTCTTATGATCACCAAGGCTGTATTTATGTGATCAAAAATACAGTTAACACTTTAATATGTGCCAAAAATATAATTGGGTTCAAGTTTTTTTTTCTTTTGCATGTTTAAAATGTAAAAATATATATAGTTTTTATTTCAAAAAACACATTATTTCTCCTGTGGAGGGGCAGCAGAATTTGCACATGGTCCCTCAGTAATAATTCTAATATGCTGATTTGGTGGGTCAGAAACCTTTCTACTTTATTATTGATCTTGTTGAAAAGAGTTGTATCTTTTACTATTTTTGTGGATATTTTGTAGGCTTCTGATATTTTTGATAATAGAAAGTCCAACGAATATTGTGTGTGTTTTGTTGTGTGTGGGTGTGGTGGTGGTGAGGATTATCTTTTTTATATATTCTTTATAATAATTTTTTTTTAACTCTTTTTTTTGTGCATGTGTGCAAGCACATAATGAGCTACTTTTCACTCCAGATTCACACGGCCTGATGTTCTTTCTCTCTAATTTGCGGTCACCATCTTTTTTTTTCTTTATTCATCAAATGCATGCTCTGTACTTTGTGTGTGGCTTCTTGAACTTTATGCCTCATTCTGTTGTCATGGCAACACAAGAAAGCTCATCGGGCTGCTATGGTAACCGACTACAGCATATTTAGGTAAGTGTGCAGCTTAACTGGGATAAAGTGGCTAAAAAGCCAGATAGTGGCGTTCATATGCACTCCTTTTATTTAACCCTTTGTGCTGCAGGCCTCGTTTCCCTGTGATGAAGAGCATATTAGTGCGATTGCATGTGTGTGTGTCTGCTTCTGATGTGGTTTGTGAGCGTTTCTGCTCTTCTATATAAAGCCTGTGGTTTTTAGCAGGTGCATGCATATGCAAGGCACACAGACAGAGGTGTGACTGCATGTGATGCATGTGGCTTTGGCAGCTGCCCCAGACCTGTTTATAGGTTATGCAGTATTAATAAGATCTATTCATTAGAGAGCACTGGTCAGGCTGCGACTGTAATGCTGCTTTAAACTTTATCATCTAAGAGAGAGTAAAGGAAACTCATCACACACTTGATGAGGCTGATATAGAAAAAACAGTTAAATTAGTCACATGATTAGCAAGAAATGTGAAAAAAGGAGAGGAGCTAAAGAATAAAGGAGCTGAAGATTGAACAAAAACAATATGGAAATTGAAAGGGTCGGGTAAGAATATAATGAATAGAGAGTATGAGTGGGCAATATACAGGTAGACACGATTAACTGGTAGAAATTTGTCAACTGGTAAGAGATTTTGGACTATCGTCTTTATTACAGTTGTCCACTCATGTCACGTTGCTGTGCACTGTGGTCATGAAAATGTATTGTTTGCATACATTTTTAAGCATTACGCTTTAAAAACAAGTGATTTTTAAGCCGTTTAAATGCAAAGAAGAATGCTATATACACACGCTGTCTGTGAGACTGTTTCTGTGTGTGCAGGCTGTGCACATGAATTCACTGCTTATAGAGTGTGCGAGTATTTTTGTTGCTTTATTGGCCTAGAACAGTTAAATACACATACTTGTGTGTCAGAATACCCGTCTTTGCAAGTATCCTCATAAAAACAGTCATTTAGAACTTAAGTAAAATCAAACAGCTGAGTAAGAAAACGAATGTGTAACAGTAGCCTATATTTGATATGGGCAGCTCTTAAAGTGACAGCAGTCTAAAATTCCTGCTGTCTGTCATTCATGTTAATCAAGCAACCAAAAGACAGATCTCTCACTGCTCGTCGTCTTGAGGCTTTTTTAGACTTGTAATAGTTTTTTTTGTGATATTGACACTGGTGACAAGAATTATGAAAATGTTACGGTATCAACATTTTTGATATCATAAAGACCTTATTAAAAGCAAAAATAACTAGACTGAGAAGTGATTTTAAGAATATATTAGAAATTTTGTATATTCAGTCTGTAAATACAATTGAACTTAAATTTAGGTATAAAAAATATTTGTTGTTCTACAGAGATACTCTAGCATTCGAAACATGGACGTAATGTTGAATCAGTTCATTTAAAACCCATTTGGGTTGTACAAACCATAATATTTGGCAAGCTGTGTTCACCTTACTCTTTGTCAAGTATTATTTTCTTAATAGCAAATTAAATTACATAAAAACATTAATAATTGATTTGAAAAATTTGTAGCATTTTCAGTATTCATCAAAACTTTGATTATGTTGAATATTAAAACTCACAAATGGATCAAAACTCAACACTGTAGTTCTCACAGAGATGCCTTTCATTAACCGCAGAGCACAAAATGAGCTCAACTGATTCCCCTCGCTGTTGCCCTGAAAACAACTTGACTTTTTCATCTTTTCATTATTCATTTTAATTGTGATTTCTCTCTAAAGGAATACTTGATTGAAGAGCAAACTGTAGAATTAGCCTAAATCACATTTTATTCTTTTATTCATTAATTTGAGAGGCTTATTTCTTTTATTAAACAGCAAGGTGCCAATTTTCAGTTGTTACCTTTAATTCATCAGAACAAGCAATTTTTCTGCCAAGTAATATATGTACTACTGTTTGAGTTTAGTAATATGATAACTTTTAAGTCTCTGTTACTGTATTCTCACCAATTCTGCATTTATTTGATCAAAATTAGTAACGACATTAAGAATTCTATTTTACTAATATTTATTCCTGCACAGCCCTTACTTCAGCTCACTGCTTCAGAACTCATTCTAATATTTTGTTTAGTTGCTCAAGAAACGTTTTATTATTAATGATGACAAGCTCCTTTGTGGAACAACTTGTTGAATTTCGAGTTGCAGGAAGAACAGCATTTATTTGAAATAGTCTTTTGAAACATTATAAATAGCCTATGTGTACGGTCTCTTTTGATCAATTTAATGCATCCTTGCTGAATAAAAGTATTAATCCCTGACCACCCAAACTTTTGCACGGCGGTGCGTTCATCAGCCAAAGTGTAGACTGTCAACAGATGTCAAACGACTCGCAAACACATATATTATAACCAGAAATGCAACTTGGGAGCCCTATTGTTTTAATCTGTTATGAAATACAGATGCACTCTCTGTAGTTGAGAAGCTCATTATGTGTTACTGGCATACAGGCTAATAGACTCGCACTTCTGTGGCACTGTCAGTGAGCTGAATGAGAATGTACCCATGTGAGCATTCGTGGGTGTATTTGTGTCTTTGTGTCATTTTGATAAATGTGGCATCACAGCAGCAGACATTTCTTTGTACTTGTCATAGAACTTCACAAGTTTGTGTGCGTGTTTGGCACCTATACAGGCCCATTGTTTGATGTCCTTTGAGTCTGATTTGAGCTGGCGTTTATGACTGAAGAGGATGGGGTCAACAGTCTCCATCCATCTCTCTCTCGCTCTCGCTCTCTCTCTCACACTCACACACACACACAGCCTATCAGTGTCAGGCCATGGCAGGAGCTCTGCAAGTCTTTCTCATAATATTCCTCTTCACTGGCATTTGTGGCACTTGTGAATGAGTGGGTTGAACATTTTGTGTGTGTATGTTTACTGACACACTTTGTGTGTGTGTGTGGTTTTATACTGGTGAGAGGTAATGACCACATGCCACTTCCAGTTCAAGAGTGCTAGTGTGTGCGAGTGATTTGATGCCATTGCTGTCAGTTGAAAGCAGCTCTCTGAACTCTATTTGTGAGGAGAAGAGCGGTGTTTCAGTTAGCAGTTAGTAAGAAAAAACAGGGAAGTCAACCTAGAAAAAGCTATATGTCCGCTTCCTATATATTATCTCACCAAAGTAGCATTGCAATGTAAAGATTTTACTTTGAGGTTTTTTTTTTTTAAATAACATATTTTTGCCGCTATCTATCGATCTATCCCGTTTTTTCTATATCACTCTGTCGTGCTATCGTTCTTCTCGTTCTATCGTAAATCGTTCTATCTTCTTTCTATTGTTTGGTCTTCTCCATCTATCTTCGTTCAAAGCTGCAATTAATCGTTCAAAGTCCACTTATGTTATTCTGCATGCTTAAGATGCTTTTTTTTCTGTCTGCATGTTATCTTAAGGGTTTTAGTATAACATTATAATACCATTCATATTTGTACTTTTTTATAATTTAAAGAAGAAACCAACCCAATGTATATTTGACATTTGAGGCTTAAAATGATAGAAAAGCACTAAAGGGGTTTTCAGCTTGTTTATTTTTCATATAAAATATGGCATGCAGTTGCATCAAATAATGGTATAAACATCATTCAATGTAATTTGTGATAATCGTAATTAATAATCGCAGTTACAATTTCAAGGGAATAATTGACAATTGTGATTTTTTTTTTGTCATAATCGTGCAGCCCTATTTCTTTCTATCCATCTATCTGCTGATCATTCTACCGATCGTTCTATTGTTTGTTCTATCTATCGATCTGTCGTTCTTACTTTATTTCTCTCTTGCACTGTTTGCTTATGTCCAGATACAGTGTTCTTGTTTGTTTTAACTTTTTTTTTTTAAACTATTTATTTTGCTATATTTTCACATAGGCATTCATTTCTGGGTACAGTTTCATTCATCTCTTGGTATTTTAATCACCTGAGCCATAAACGGTTTATTTTTGGGCCAGTCAGCTTTTAATGGCCATGCTGAACAATTTGGGCACCATGATAGGCTATATTTTTAATACATGTTGCTAGTAAAAACTGTATGTACAGTATTTAGGACACGTCTACCTTTAAATGGCCATCAGTGGAGAAAAATGCTTTTGTGCCCATAATGCCATAGTTACATCATCTCCTGTCAGCGGCCCGCGGGACCACGCTAGGCAGTCAAACTCTGATGACCCCTTGGAGAAAAGAACAGCCAAAGAGGTTTGGAGTGGGATGCATAGATGACATAATGAAGTGAGGGATGGTGATTCAGAAAGCGAGAGAGGGAGCATGACTCTAAAAAAAAAAAAAGAAGGGAAAGGAATAAAGAGGGAGAAAGCACATGCTGTTATTTCTCTGTCATTCGAAACAGATGGAGCTCTGGGACGCCACTCCTCTCAGAGCAAGGTGAGACTGTTTCCTCTCATATGCTCTCCATACTTAATCGCAGACACCCCCATGATCAGATCTCACTCAGACTTACTCCTCATTGAGCTTGTCAGGTGTGAAGTGGACACATAAAGTAACCGGTGTATTGTTGTGATAGGTCAGTTGGTATGTGGGGTGTGTTTTGTTTCCGTCTTCCTGTGCTGAAGGTTCAGCCACTGCTGACGGTGCTGCTCTTTACTGGTGTGTGTCGTCAGAGAGCGTTTGAGAGCGAGCTTTCACTCTTCCTTTTCACCCATTTATTCAGCTTTTTTTCCTCTCAGAATAAAAAAAAAACACATAATTACATCATTGTAGCCTTTTTTTTTTTTTTTTTTGGCAAGTAATGGAGTAGTTTTAAGTTTTGCAATATTTTTGCATTAAAAATGTGACGGCTGGAGAAAATCTATCACCTGGATAACCTCTACTTTATTTAAATAAACAAGAGATGCACTGACACAGACAAAATGTCACTTTCCACGTTTTGCGTAGTTTCGTTATTTACAAAGTAACAATGACTATAACCCTGTCCTTCCTTTATTTTTCTCAAGGTTGTGATAAAAATTTCCGTATTTAATTTTTGTTTTTCCTTTTTCAACCTGAAGCATTACTCATTTGAATTTAATAAACAATTTTTGACTTTTCTGAATACATTTGTCACATTATACGTCGGGATACTGTGTTTCAACAGCACAGCACAAGCTTTATTGCGTAATATATTTGTAGTAAGAACAACAATCGATTTAATATAAATCTTTTGTCAACAATTTTTTTATTTATTATTTTATTATTTAAATGTTTTTTTTTTAATTACAATAGTACTATTGCGAAGTAACCCGTCTTTTTTGATGTTACTATTTTTAAATTTAAATAATAATGAAACTAATATATTTATATTGATAATACTATAGTAGTAAGTAACAATAAATCAAGAAAATATTTTTTATTTCATATTATTAAGATTATTAAAAAAAAAAAAATCAATAAAGACATAACTGGCTATGTTGAATTTTCCTTTTTTCCCCCTGATCTCATGCCTGTTCTCTGGAGAGGTTTTAAATATGGCTCAAATTGTATTTTTTTGCATGCAAATACCATAGTCACTCTTTTTCCATGTAATCGAATTTAATAAAAACTCCGAAATGACATACAATTGATCCATGACACTTGAATATAACTCTTTGATCTGGTCCTCATCTAAAGACCACTTATTTGATATGTTTCTGATTCTGTTATGGTGCTTCTGAATCCATTTAGTAGTTTTAACCCCTTAGATTTAATTCTTTGTAATTGCATGGGAAAGAATAACCAGTCATTATTAATTTTTTCCTTTTGTGTTCCACAAAAGAAAGTGATAATAGGTTTTGGAACGACATCAGTAAATGATGACAGACTATTCACTTAACCCTATATTGCTTTTATTTGCCTTCTCTTCGTACTCTTTCCGTTTTCCCTTTATGTTTTAGCCACTCTTTCATGTTCTGTCATTGTGTATTTCATATTTTCCCACATTCAGATGAGTCACTGACACCTACAGTCTCTTTTGTGAGCTCTCTAACTCTCTTGTTCGTTCTCTTTTGCGCTCGCTTTTTCTGGGCAGCTGCGTTTATCCCATTTACTGTTTTATGTTCTTCCTTTGTCCGTCTCTCCGCCTCAGTCTCTTTCCCTTCCTTTTGTCCAGCTGCTTTCTGTTTGCAGCCTCCTTGGTTGGTCAGTTTTTCATCATTTCTTTTTTTCCTTCCTTTTGTCATGCCTCTGCCCTTTCTGTCCCTCCTCTCATCTTCTGTCTCTCACTCCCAGGGAAAAATTAGGCTTATGAGATTTTGTATGTTTGCCCATGAACCACAGATAATATTTGAGTAATTACATTGGTTAACCACAGGTGGTCACTGGTTTTCATATTTCCTATGTTTTCAAGACTTATAATGGCCTAAAGACGGATGTGGGGTTATAATGTAACTTTTTACCGCACCTGCTAATGGCAGGTGATCTCAGAATATTTCTTAGTGGGTTATGAAAGTGATTTTTTTTTACTTACCAGGGCCATCCAGGGCTTATAACTATAATTATAATACATTTTTAATTTTCAATTTCAAATGAGCTAAATCAGTTAATTGTTTCTTATCTTTGGATAGTTTTTTTTTATTATTTTCAGTGTTCATTTTTAGTTTAAGTTATTTGAAAGCACTGTTTTTGTTTTTACTTTTAGCCAGGTTTTGAATTTGTACCCTTAATAGATAAAATTGATAAAAAAAGATGATATTTCCTATTCTGTTGAATTCTACACATTGCAGAATAGTATAAACTGAGCTTCATTTTGAATACAAGCCTTTCTGATTTACTGGATTTGGCATTGCATTGCCCTGGTCTTTCTGAAATACCAGCATGGAATATCGAAATATGCAGTTAATCTTTCCTTTAGTCTTTCATGCTGCTCAAGACATTGTTTTAATGACGTTCTCTCTTTCCCCTCATTACAGAGTCTTCAAGAAGTCCAGCCCCAACTGCAAGGTAAGATTCCCCAGAGTATGTTATGAGGTGGAAGGTGGGCTCTTCAGAGCTCTCGGTGGACCTTTTCCTTCCCTTTCCTGTCTCTCTCTTGCTTCTCCTCCCTCATTTTCTATCCGTCTCTCTTGGTGTTTCTCTTCCTGTTCGCTTCTTTAAGCTCCTTTTAATTGCCTTGAGTGTGTCTTTAAACTGTCTCTTGATTTCTTTGGTTGTTTGTTGGCTTCCATCTTTTCGTTCTTCCTTTGACTGTTTCTTTATCAGCACAGTGTTGGTTATCACACCATTATTTCCTCTATAATCTCTCCGTCGGCTTGCATTTGTGCTATTTCCACCCAGCTGCTGCCTTCCTACCTTATCTCAACCCTCCCGTCTCATCTCTCTCTCTCGTTCTTTATCATGGAAAGCGTTTTGCATGTGGAGGATGTGTGTTTCGAGATCACGCCGTCTAGAAGGGTTGTCTTCAGGAAGGGAGTAGATCTTCTAGGGGTCAGCGTGGCATGCCTTAGGCTGTTTAAGTTGTTTGCGTGCGAGTTCCTGCATGCTTTTTGCGTTATCTCTTTTGCGTAGCAAGTTCAAACTTGTGCTTGTCTCTGATTTTACTCTTTCTAGCTCACAGTATACTTGGGGAAGAGGGACTTTGTGGATCATCTAGATCACGTGGACCCTGTAGGTAAGTCAGATGGGAGTTCCCGCTCAAAACGTCTTGGGAGTTTTTGGTCGAATTATATGACTTCCTTTCATGCCTTAGTAACATCAGTTAGCTATTGCTGAAGAGTTGTGTCTTTGTGGAGGCAGTTGATGTTGATGAACATAATGCTTTGTGCTTATACCTGCTTAACAATTATATGTTATTAAAAAAACCATGATATTACTATGAGATTTTTGGTTCCTCTTTATAATCCACCCTTTCAAGGGAACGTCTCTCACTCCATGTTGCATGGCAGCCAGTCACGGGAGACATCAGTCGGGGAGATATAGACGTTTCCCTCATTACATTTGTGTGGGGAGATTAGCTCTGTCACGAGTATTACATATTATAATGGTAATCTTGTACAAGATAATTGTTATAATGATGTGTTAATGGCCTCTGTGATCTAAAAAAAACTCCTTTTAATTGGACATGGTCGTATAATGCATTATTTCTCACTATATTTATTTAATTTTTTGCTCTTTTGTTGTCCTCATTTGTAAGTCGCTTTAAAAGCGTCTGCTAAATGACTAAATTTAAATGTAAAAAAGATCGTTTGGAGTGCCTTTCAAACCCGCACATACTGGTCAAAAGTTTGAGGTTGGTAGATTTTTTTTTTTTGGGGAGAAGTCTGGTTATGCTCACCAAGTATGCATTTGTTTAATAAAAAAACCAGTAATACTGTGAAATATTATTACAATTTAAAATAACTATTTCCTATATTAATATATTTTAAATGTATGTATTCGCAGGCCATATCCTCTCTTCAGTCTTCAGTGTCACATGATCTTTCAGAAATTATTCTAATATGCTGATTTCATGCTCAAGAACCATTTCTTATTATTATCAATGTTGAAATGTTTCTTACTATTTTAAATTTTAAGCATTTTTTGATAAATATAAAGTTTCAAAACAGCATTTTATGTGAAATAGAAACCTCTGTAACATTATAATTTCTTTACTGTCAGTTTATTTAAAAACAATACTTACCTCAAACTTTTAAATGGTAGTGCTAAATAGCTTTAGTTTTTACTTTGTATGTGTTCTATGTCTCAAAAGTTCAGTTTTACTGTCTTTGTAGAAAGATGTCAATCGATTAAAATAAATTCAATTAATTATTGTATGATTTTAATGTAAATCACAGATAATGTACTTGCGTGAGTATATATGCTAAGAATAAATGTACGCTTTCAAATTAAGTTGTTTCAAAGACATCATTGTGGTAGATGAGTAAATCATTAAATAAACAACTTTACAAAAATTGGCTGTGGAGCTCGATACATTGTTTGTTTTATTGGCAGATCATTGAGCACAAGCCTATCGCTGGCCTACAGTCCATACAAATCCATTTTGAAATTTGGGTTATTTAGGGCCACTCGCACAGAATGTGGTCTTGTGTTAAACTACAACTGCTTACTTACAGTGGGGCAAAAAAGTATTTAGTCATCCACCAATATGTGCAAGTTCTCCACTTAAAAAGATGAGAGAGGCCTGTAATTTCATCATAGGTATACCTCAACTATGAGAGACAAAATGAGAATCACAGTAAATCACATTGTAGGATTTTTAAAGAATTAATTGGTAAATTCCTCTGTAAAATAAGTATTTGGTCACCTACAAACAAGCAAGATTTCTGGCTCTCACAGACCTGTAACTTCTTCTTTAAGAGGCTCTTCTGTCCTCCACTCGTTACCTGTATTATTGGCATCTGTTTGAACTTGTTATCAGTGTAAAAGACATCTGTCCACAACCTCAAACCGTCACACTCCAAACTCCACCATGGCCAAGACCAAAGAGCTGTCAAGGACACCAGAAACAAAATTGTAGACCTGCACCTGGCTGGGAAGATTGAATCTGCAATAGGTTAGCAGCTTGTTGTGAAGAAATCAACTGTGGGAGCAATTATTAGAAAATGGAAGACATACAAGACCACTGATAATCTCCCTCGATCTGGGGCTCCACGCAAGATCTCACCCCGTGGGGTCAAAATGATCACAAGAACTGTGAGCAAAAATCCCAGAACCACACGTGGGGACCTAGTGCATGACCTGCAGAGAGTTGGGACCAAAGTAACAAAGGCTACCATCAGTAACACACCGCGCCGCCAGGGACTCAAATCCTGCAGTCCCAGACGTGTCCCCCTGCTTAAGCCAGTACATGTCCATGCCCGTCTGAAGTTTGCTAGAGAGCATTTTTGGGATGATCCAGAAGAGATTGGAAAATGCGCCCCCCCCCCCCCCCCCCCCCCCCCCCCCCCCCCCCCCTCATATGGTCCTATGAAACCCAAATATAACTTTTTGGTAAAAACTCAACTTGTCGTGTTTGGAGGAGAAAGAATGCTGAGTTGCATCCAAAGAACACCATACCTACTGTGAAGCATGGGGGTGGAAACATCATGCTTTGGGGCTGTTTTTCTGCAAAGGGGACAGGACGACTGATCCGTATTGATGGGAGGATGGATGGGGCCATGTATTGTGAGATTTTGTGTGAAAACCTCCTTCCATCAGCAAGGTCATTGAAGATGAAACGTGGCTGGGTCCTTTCAGCATGACAATGATCCCAAACACACCGCCCGGCAACGAAGGAGTGGCTTCGTAAGAAGCATTTCAAGGTCCTGGTGGCCTAGCCAGTCTCCAGATCTCACCCCCATAGAAAATCTTTGGAGGGAGTTGAAAATCCGTGTTGCCCAGCGACATCCCCAAAACATTACTGCTCTAGAGGAGATCTGCATGTAGGAATGGGCCAAAATACCAGCAACATTGTGTGAAAACCTTGTGAAGACTTACAGAAAACGTTGACCTCTGTCATTGCCAACAAAGGGTATATAAAAAAGTATTGAGATGAAATTTTGTAACACTGGGTATTGGGAAAACACAGGTGCAAGGACTGACTAATTAAAGGGAACACGGCACACCTGGGGAGGGAAAACACAGCACAAAGAGTCCAGGGGCGTGACAATGATATGATGTGGAGGGAGGGACTTTTGATAAAACTGAAAATGATGAATATAGATGGAAGAATTTACAATTGGATTAAAGATTTTATGGCGTACAGAAGTATACAGGTGAGAATTGGAAATTAATTGTCAAACAGATGTGAGATAGAAAATGGAACTCCACAAGGGAGTGTTATAAGTCCATAAATTTTTTCCATAGTGATTAATGATGTTTTTATTCAAGTACAGCATGATGTAGTTCGATCTCTTTTCGCTGATGATGGAGCTCTATGGAAAAGGGGAAGGAATATTTTGTATATTAATGGAAGGATGCAAGAAGCAATTAGAAAGGTAGAAGAATGGGCAGGTGATTGGGGATTTACATTTTCAGTAGAAAAGACTAAGACTATAATTTTCTCTAGGAAAAGGATTATACCAGAAATAAACTTGAAGAGAGGTCCTTAGAGAAAGTTAGTGTTTTTAAATTTTTTGGTATTTATTTTGATACAAAACTTACATGGGTGGATCATATAAACAAAGTTATTGAAATATGTAAGAAGGTATTAAACATCATGAGATGTGTAAGTGGAGTGGCATGGGGGCAAGTTTTTCATCATTAAAACTATTTATGTGGCACTGATCAGATCTGTGTTTGATTATGGCAGTGTGGTATATGGTTCGGCTTCAAAAACCCTGTTGGAAAAACTGGATAAAATACAAGCCCAAGCTTTGAGACAGTGTTGTGGAGCTGTAAAAACGACACCCATTCCTTCTTTACAAGTCATGTTAGGAGAGATTCCTCTGGAAATGAGAAGGAAACAATTAATGATCAATTACTGGGCTAACCTCAAGGGTCATAAAGATGATCATTCTACAAAAATGGTTTTAATGAATTGTTGGGAACAAAATAAGTTGTGTAGAAAAAGTTTTGGATGGAGTAGTGAAGTGTATGTAGAAGAAATGGAGGTAAATAGGTTTAAGATGAGCCCAACAGTTGTGATTCCTGAAAATGAACCATGGAGTTATATAACTTGCTATTAGATTTACATTTGTTGGAAATTAAAAAAGCAGAAAGAGAAGTAGACATGTCTTCAGCATTCTCTGTACATTTTAGAACACAATATCCTCAATACTTACAAATATTCACAGATGGTTCAAAAGATCCAGAGCGTGAGACAACTGGAGCTGCTTTTTTAGTTCCTTACTGGGCAATGAGTAGTATAAAGTGAACATCCAATCATTTGGCAGTATATACTGTTGAAATGATAGCATTACTCTTGTCCTTGCAGTGGGTAGAGGATTATAAACCTGGAAAGGTTTTAATTTGTTCTGATTCACTCTCAGTTTTAAAAAGTCTAAGGTCTTTTAAATCCAGTCATCAAGATATTCTTTTTAGTATTTTACAGATATATTCAAGATTGGTTCAGAATTATATTTTAATCAGTTTTATTTGGGTTCCATCACACGTAGGTGTAAAGGGAAATGAGGACGTAGATAAGTTAGCAAAACAAGCTTTGCAGAGAGAAGAAATAGAATTACAAGTTCCTCTAAGCAAGTCTGAAATTAAGGTTTTAATCTGGAAAAAGGTTGTTGCAGAATGGCAAATAAAGTGGCACAACAACGAAAAGGGTAGATTTCTCTACAATTTAATTAACAAAGTAAGTAAAAAAATAAGACATATTGGTAAAACAAGGAAATAAGAGGTTGTTTATAATATAATATTGTTGGGACATTCCAATCTTAATAGTACACTCAAAATATTAGGGAAACATCCAGATGGACTATGTGAACAATGCAAAGTAGAAGACACAGTAACCCATGCAATTCTTGAATGTAAGAAATATGAGGAAGAAAGAAGTAATATGATAGTTGAAATCAAGAAGAATGGAATTCAGGTGGTACATTTTAAATCTTTAATAAAATGGGCAAGTGAAATAAATAGTAAAGCTTTCTTTAATGTTCTTAAAAGGACGGGATTAATAAGTAGAACGTAACTCTCTGTTCCACACTCCGGAGCAGAAGGTGGCGGTAATGCACCTAATTATGCTGGTTGCCAGCTGCCGTTAAAAGCCAAGAAGAAAAAGAAGAATTGTTGTCTCCCCGCTCCCCTGGGCTGCGTTCCAGTTCACTTTTAGACACGCACTTGTGAACTTCCCTAAGCACTTCCCCTCGGGGGAATCTCCGCTGCCATTTTTAAGTGCGTTCCACTTCGTGAAGTGGACTAGGGAAGTTTATATGGACAGACCCTCAATCCCTCGATTTTGACAAAGGGAGCAGGTCAACTCATATGTACACTTCAGGCCACATACCACAATGCAACATGATTGTGACGTCATCGCAGATCGCGTTTAGTTTATCCCCACCCCAAGCAACTCTATAATATATGAATGATTTTTTTTACATTTATAACAGCCCAAGTATATCTATATAAATATAGAATGCTGCACCAAACAAATTCGTAAGGGAAAAAATGTAAACAATAAACTCCATAGCTGATTCTAAGTGATCAAAGGCTTAGGACGTTCCAGTTCAGCCCATTCCAAGGGTTCTGCCAGAAGTGGACACTCATGCAACGTAATCAATGACGTACATCCAAGTAAACGAGACAGAGGGAAGTTTGTGATTGAAGGGCATAAAAAAACGGACTGGAACTCAGCCCTGGTGTCTTCGTTGTTAACATTGTTGTTCCCGTTGTGTAGCATGTGTTGGCGAAAGGATCGCTAACTTAGATATTTGTTGTCAACTACTGAATTAAGTAAGTTTAGTTGTACCTTATATCTGTTACGTTTGGTCGCTTACTTCCTGGACCTTGTTTATGTGGAGCTTGGTTGAGAAATTTTGGGAGTAAGAGTGGGGACCCCTG
>JADLZN010004490.1:0-90000 GCA_018155175.1 Sinocyclocheilus anophthalmus
TTTTTTCCCCTCAACATTTAGACAGGCTCGTATAACCCCACTACTTAAGAAACCCACCATTAACCCATCTCTTTTAAAGAACTACAGACTGGTGTCCATTCTTTTTTTCATTGCAAAAACACTTGAATGACCTGTGTTCAAGTCCTCCTGCCTTTCTCTCACACAACACCCCTCACAGAACCAGTCGTGTTTCAGAATGGGAACATTCACCGGACTCGCCTTTCTCTCGTTACATCTCAATACTTATCTTGCTGATCGGTCCGCTGCTTTGAACACGGTTACCACCAGACCTCCTTCCAACTCCTATTGGCAAAGGGCATCTAAGAACCGCACCTCCAGTTGTTTCAGTCTTACCATCAGATATGTCCTTAAGGAACCCTGGAGAAGGTGAGGGTGTCCAAGTCGCACATCTAACTGGGTGCCTCAGATGCTAGTTCAGGGACCACTGGGTTTCCTTCTCTTTGTCCTACAATGTCATCACTAGTTCTGTCATTCAGACATTTGATTTTTCATATCACTGCTATTCTGATGACACTCAACTCTACCTCTCATTCCATCCTGCTGATCCGACGATAGCTGCTCGCATCTCAGCTTGTCTAACAGACCTTTCTTGCTGGATGAAGACCTCACCTTCAAATCAACCTTGCCCAAGACGATCAACTGCTTGTGGTTCCATCAAACCCATCGTTTTATCACAATTTCACCATCCAGTTAGGCATATCAACCATAACTCCTTCAAAACAGCCAGAAACCTTGGAGTTATGATTGATGATCAGCTGACTTTCTCAGACCACATTGCTAAAACTGCCCGGTCCTGCAGATTTGCTTTATTCAACATCAAAAAGAAGATGTTCTATCCAGGCTGGACTATTGCAATGCTCTCTTGGCAGGTCTTCCAGCCAGTTCTACCAAACCTTTACAATTAATCCAGAATGCGGCAGCACGATTTATTTTTAATGAGCCGAAAAGAATGCATGTCACATCTCTGTTTATCAATTTGCACTGGCTACCAATAGCTGCTCGCATAAAATTCAAGGCATTGATGTTTGCCTACAAAACCACACTGGCTCTGCACCCCTTTACCTAAATTCATTACTTCAGACTTATGTGCCCTCTAGAAGCTTGCGTTCGGCAAGTGAATGTCGCTTTATTGTGCCATCCAAAAGAAGCACAAAATCACTTTCACAGACCTTTAAATTAAATGTTCCCCACTAGGAGGCCGTCCTGGTGGCGAATGACCTGCCCAACGGTCATCCTGGCCTGAGTCCCTAAACCAAGTCTTCAAGACTCGGCTAAAAACACATATCCCCATCTTTATTTGACCCTTAACTCTGCCACTCCTCTATTCTAAGTCTTTTCTTAAAAAAAAAAACTTTTTCCCTTTTAGACTTGTACTAAGTAATTTACTGCCTTGGTTTTCTTAAAAAACAAAACCAACACTGTCTTTTTAATCTTTTTGTATTCTATCTATTTGTTTTCTTTTTATTTATTATACAATTAGCAAAAGTATAAAAGGCCTCTAACACTAGCTTGCTCGATTTTTTCTCTTCTATTCGTTTTCTTTTTATTAATTTTATACCGTATTGACCCGAATATAAGAATGTTTTTTCCTTGGAAATACATCTGAAAAACGCGGTCGTCTTATATTCAGGGTCTAGACTTTTTGACATGTCAATAATACACCCACAATAATAGGTGGTGCCAAATATGCATAAAACGAGTGTGCCATGAAATACGTAATGTAATGCGTGTTGTAAAGATCGTGAGTAAAAACTAAAGAGAAAGAAAAGCTTACAGCTGCATGAGTCGTGACTGTCATGTTAGCCTGATGGTACCAAACTCCCTTTGTGATTTTAAAAAGACAGTACCCAGATTTGAAGACTAAAGTAAGATTTAACTTCTACTGTTAAAAAGATATTGGTGGGCTACTATTAGATGCATAGCCTAAATGTCCTAATTCAGATGCGCTACCGTTTTTTTTTTATTTTTTATGTTATATCAAAAAGTGTATATTTTTTTAAATGTGATTGTTGGTGAACAGGTTTTTACCAGTTTTTACCATACTTTCAAAACAAAAATTAAAATAGGAAAAATATGCAATATGATAATAATAGAAGACAAAATGTGTTTTACTGCAAAAAAAACAAAACAAGATTTGGCTTTTAAAAAGCCATTTTCCAAAAGGTACATCTGGAAAAGGGGGGTCGTCTAATAATTAGGGTCGTCTTATATTCGGGCCAATAAGGTAATTTAAAAAAAATTCGTGCTACTGTGCTGCTTTAGCTAACTGAGACCTTGTTATTATACTTGCCTATCTTGCTCTTTTGTGATTTGATTGCTTACGTTGTCTTCATTTGTAAGTCTCGTTTGATAAAGTCATCTAGAACCATAAATGACGAAATGTATAGATGTAACTATAGTCTTGACTAACATTAAAAAACCTTTAAAAATAACAAAATATTTCACAAAATTTCAGTGAACAATGTTAAAATAATGTTTTTGTGCTAACGATTTGAGATCATTATTAAAGAAGGATAACATCAAACGAACATTCTATTATCATTAATGGAAGAATGTTTGTTTGTTCATAACTTTGAGGGCACGCCAGTACGGTACCTGCTAAAATATTTATTCAGATTTAGATGTTAGTCTCAACTACATAGACGAAACCCTACAAAATTCCAATTGTGTGTTATGAAGTAATGCATATTAACGTTATTGATGACAATTATTATAATGGTTTTCTTAAAAGTCCATAAACTCACGCATGTTCGTTGTTCTGCTGCACCAGTCCGATGAGTTTGCTCTCTCTCACATCATTCAGCAGTGAAACACACTCCACAGCATGTGTTGGGCTGCTAAGGGTATCTAACACAATTCATTACGTTTCTGTCAACCAATGATGACTGATGCCCGGGTTATAAGAGCCATTTTTAACACTGCACAATTGCGACATCTAGCGGAAACGTCAGGAATTACACTATCCGAAATTTCCTTTTTCTATTAAAAGTGGGCATGCTCGAGAAAAAATAACAGTGCGTGCTTAGTAAGATACATTGTAAACAGACATTTAGAGAACATTGACTACGTGACATTCACTCTATAATTTAGATATATTTCTTATAGGCATACATATAGTATGTTTAGAAAGTGCAACGTTACGCAACAATCTTAAGTTCGTAAGTAACATGCAGTCGGGCTCAAAATCACGTTGCAATGCAGTCACGGTTTCAGATGAGCGCTGAGAGGATACTAGGGTGCAGTTTTCTCCTTTGGCCAAAGTCTCTTGAATTGCCACGGACTGATCCATTCTTCACAGCGAGTCTGCGCAGGATACTTCACGCGTAAGAGTTGTCGTTTTCGATCATTTTACATCAACAGACGTTCAAAGCGTGCCAGATAACGGTCTGAAGTGGTTTACTGTCTTCATGGTCCAGTGACTTCCCGTCCAATAATGCCACGCAGCAGATTCAAGACTTCATGCCCAGCGCTCAAATCATAGTTTTATCACAGCGTCTGTAATCGGTTATCAAGAGTCTCATCAGAGCCACTTCTGATTTTCTCTTCTTGAGATATATTACTTTTCTTCTGGCCAAGAAGTGGCGTCAAGGACTGCAGAGATCCAAACTTGGTAGGATGGTCTCGGATCCCACCCACTACTCCTTTACGACACATGCACTAGTTGGCGCTATCGTTCGTATTTGCAATGTTTTGAACAGCATGTCTCAATTACTATTTGTGAAGTACTGTATAATATGCATACTGTCCGTAGTATGCAATCCTTCTTTATGTATAGGATGTGTTTCGTATGGAATACTAGTGTATCGTTACAGCATCACTATATTATGTAAATAATAATACATATGTACTTGAAATAAAGATGAAATAACTAGCAATATTAGTGAAAAGCATAAAAAACAAATAATCATAATAATGGGTGTAGTACACAACGAAAAGCATAAAGTAATATTTCAAGTAATGATGGTTTCTGTAACAAAACTGACAAAGCTAAAAGAAATTTACTACAATATATATTTTAGTATATACAGTATATATGTTTTTACTTTTATTCATGCACACTATACATAGGCTGCTTTGGTATGGATACTATACTATACTATATATTAGATCTTATATATAGATAATAGATATATAAGATATATATATATTATATCCGTGCATCTAAAAAAATTAGAATATTGTGAAAAAAAGCTTCCAAATGAATGCAAAATTTACTTTTACCTGAAAAGAGGACTTTGGAGCACAGAGCAGCAGTCTAGTTGTTTTTCTCCTTAGCCCAGGTAAGATGCTTCTGACTTTGTTTCTGTTTCAGAAGTGGCTTGGGTAGCCCTTTTCCTGAAGACGCCTGAGCATGGTGACTCTTGATGCACTAACTCCAGCTTCAGTCCACTACTTGTGAAGCTCTCCCAAGTGTTTGAATCTGCTTTACTTGACAGTATTCTCAAGATTGCGGTCATCCCTGTTGCTTGTGCACCTTTTCCTACCCAATTTCGTCCTTCCAGTCAACTTTGCATATATAATATGCTTTGATACAGCACTTTGTGAACAGCCACCCCTTTCAGTAATTACCTTCTGTGATTTACCCTCTTTGTGGAGGGTGTCAGTGTTTGTCTTCTGGACCATTGCCAAGTCAACAGTCCTCCCCATTATTGTGGTTTCAAAGAACAAAAGATACCCGGAATTTATACTGTAGGGATGTTCATTTAATGAAACTCAAATGTAAATATTCTAATATTTTGAGATACTGGATTTTTGACTTACATGAGCTGTAAGCTGTAATCATCAAAATTAAAACAAAAAAACTTTTGAAATGTTTTACTTTACATGTAATGAATCTAGAATATATGAAAGTTTCTCTTTTTGAAATAAGTTACAAAAAAAACCTTTTTCAAGTTTTTTTTTAGATGCACCTGTGTGTGTATATATATAATGTAATGCATTTTAGGAGAATATAAAGAACAAGAAAATGTAGAAATAAATGCTTTACCACTGGGTGCTGAGAAGATAAAGTATTTATTTATTAATTTCAAAAGCAATTATTAAGATCTATTTCTTGCATAACAGTGAAGCTGGTTTTAATCTCATTGAAATATTTTGCTTTAATCTGACAGCAATGAAATACTAATATATATATATTAGTAGCAAAATATTAGTATTTAATTGCTGTCCGATTACAGCAGTACAGAGCAATACAAATCACTTATCAACCAAGCTATCAAAAACCTATTTGATTATTAGATTATCAGTAGGCCTAGTGTTACTATGACAGAATTTGTGAATTCAAATGTTATTTAAGAAAATTAGCATAGCCTATATGCTCTTAGATCTGTTCACTTACATTTTAATAAACACACTTCTCTGTAAAAAATAAAGCTTTATATTTATGAGTATAGGCTTTCATATGTCCAATATTATAAATGCTTTATAAATATTTTACATTGTCTAATTTCCATTTAGATGCATAAAGTGCATACTCCATTTGTTTGACGTTAGCAGGTTTGTACATAACTATTATTTTTGCATGCACACAGGGTGAAATCTGCCTGATTGGACAACCTATTTTTTTTTCTTCATATAATTAGTATCAGAAAATGGATTATCTGAGCATTCTAATAATATTCTTTGGAGTATTCCGAGTAATATAGAATAGAAAATAGATTTTTTTAGAAAGCACAAAACCTGTGTACAGTGGACACCAAACTAAATACGAGTAAGAAAAGAAGCCTCAGATCACTATGATTGAATGTAATCAAAATTCAAACATGCGTGCACTGTAAGAAAAGTCCATACATATACAACCCAATGTACCATGTTAATATGTATTGATTTTTCTCAGGTGTTTCACCAGTTGTGCATTGTGTTATAGGGTTGAAGGAGATGTCCTTGAACCTAACGGAAATAATAGTGGTACTTTTCTGCCAAGACATAGTCCATTTACTACATTTTTTTTTCTTAGAGTGTACATTAACGTCAAAAAAGAGCAAGAATTAATCAAAGATACACAACTTGTGAGAGGAAACAAACCTCATACTTGTCGCTGCAGAGTTAATATATTCCTCTGTGTATAATTTCTGTCTTACTCTGTGATAAAAAGAATCCAACAACAGGCATGTTCCCACTTGATGTAACTCTCTGCAGATGCCAATGGTAAAGCTTATTTGGCATCTATACACATATGTAATATATACACACCCAACATCTCTGCTTCTTCTCATGCATGATCTTACGACACACACTCAACACACAACCACACACACACCTCATTTGCCTTTACATCACAAAAAATGTGAAAGTGACAGTAAAAGAAGTACAATCAGCTTTAAAACACTCATACACTCTCCTAATAGAAAACGGCACTTCCTTGGATTGCCTATTAAATGTGACTTTGTTATGCTCAAGTGAAGACTTTGACTATCCAGAAGAGCAGCAAACAAGCCATGAGCAGTGCGGGACAGTGAGGACCCCTGGTGGCGGAGCTGGGTATGTTCACGTCACCTGTCAGTTTGAGGCATGACAGGGTTGTAGTGGCACTGCAGCACTCCAAGTGACAGGCAGTAGTGGTGCTTGAACAAACTGTCATCTTCCTGCAATCTGTACTGCAACCCGCCTGCCAGCTCTCTGTGCTGCCAGATGTTGTCTTTTGTAGCTAGGAAATGAGACAATGAGTTGCTTTCATTTAACATTCATGTATAATATGTTGCATTAGAGCATGAGATCAGTATTAACCCAAATATCCTTCACACACGATAGTCAAACCCAAAAACAGTCAAACACACCACACACACACACAACACCTATATATAATAGATATATATATATATAATATATTCAAAGATGTTTTCTTTACTAAAATTTAGTTCAATTTACTAGCAATTTCGTAGTAAAAATTGTTTCTACATTTTTTTTCCAGTGTATATCCGTAAGACCTCAGTGCCATTCACCACACAAATACATTGCAGAATATGGTGACAATATTATCCCGGACGAGCCCCCACTTATTTTAACCTTATATGGACAGGCCCATAGAGGGGAAGATGAGGTGGGTTATTTAAATTTATAATATGGTTCATTTAGATCATGAGATCAGTATTAAACCAAATAGTCCTCCACACGATGTAAAAAAAGTACCGTAAACACACCACAGCCCACACACATCTATAATATCTTATATAATAATATTATATATCAAATATGTTTTTTTTTTTAACTAAAATTTAGTTCAATTTCTAGCAATTTCCGTATTGACAAAATTGTTTCTACCGTTTTTTTCAGTGTATATCCTTAAGATCCTCAGTGCCATTCACCACACAAATCCATTGCAGAATAGGGTGACCTATTATCCCTTACGAGCCCCCACTTATTTTTAACCCTTATATGGACAGTCCCATATAGGGGAAGATGAGGTGGTATTTAAATAGTTTCATATAGTGGTGATTTATTATGGGTCAAAATATATGTGTTTGTGGGATAATGATTTGGGAAAAGGTTTGAGGAGAGCACCAAGAGCTTATAACTAAAGATAACACCAAGAATAATAAGCTATTATGATCATTTTTTAATGATTATTATAGAGTCCACACCAAAGGCCTATAACGTGCTGTTTATTATGAGCGAATGCTGCCGTTTTTTTTTTTTTTTTGTCTGTTACTTTAATTCTTAAACGCTTTAAAATAGATGAACTACAGATTGGCTGTCAATGATTTTATTAACCATTCCTTAGCTCGAAAAATCAATTGAAAGTGTTCCACATGATGTTCCTCTGTGCCGTTACATTCGCTGTAGTTCCTTCACTGAACAAGTTTATACTTTCGGAACCCAACCTTAATAAATACTCTAAAATAATACCTAATTTTCCACCAATTGTAGGTAACATTTTACTACGACGTCCTTAGTTATCTGAGATGAACAATACACATTCTTCTAATGCCTTATTAATCCATAGTAACTTTCATTTTCAACATGTCTAATACATACACACACACACACACATATATATATATATAATATTTTTTTTTTTCTAAACTTCTCTTCTGGTAATAGTATTTTAATGAACCTGGGCTAATATGAACTAAACAAGGAACGTTGTATTTTAATTTAAATAACATCAACAAATATTCAACTGTAGCAAATGTATTGCTCATAATTGGTTTATGCTAGTTAATGCATTAACTAAGGTTAACTAAGGATGGTTATTGTACAGTGTTACCAATTATATTTATGTTTTGGCTCAAACCTTAAATTTAGATTTAATCATAATAAAAAACATTTTCTTTTCCCAAAGACAAAACCTTCATACAAATAATAAAAAAAAATTTTTTATTATAAAGACCACTTTATATATACTGTTCTCTAGACATACCCACAAATCACTTAATGTAGGTCAATATCTAGTTTGCCTTTTTTACAGCTAACCTTTACTATACAAAACAAGTTACATTTTAATTAATTTTTTTGAGAAATAAATAAATGAACATTTTAAAAATTGATATTGGTTTATGTTTCTTTTCTATTAATTATATGACATTTATGATTTCTTTTTAAAATCTTGCCATAATTTTTCTGTTATTACTAAGAAAAAAAAACAAAAGACAATAATTAAAACTACTATCATGTCTGCATATTCAGTAAAGATAGCAAGTATCCTTTCAGCATATCAACACTCAACCGAATTTTTTTTTTTTTTTTAATTAGACCAATAAAAATAGACTTTAAATAGATGACACATATATTTTACATGGTTTTTCATTGCATTCTCATAGATTTAGAATGGTTATCAAAAAAATGTATAGTGCTAGTTATCGATCTGTGGTGTGAACAGCCCTAAACTGTGGGGAAATATATAAAAAAGATGATTAGGACAATTCAATTATAAAATAAATAAAAGATGTATTTATTTATTTTACTTTACCATGCAGTAGTCCTGACCAACTGGACATGACATGACCTTAATGATGACATTATTGGATTTGTAACACGCTGCTCCATTACACGTGACATGATGACACTTCTTGCCCTTTTGGGAGTAAGAAAAACAAAGAAACGTGAGAAGGTGGCAGAAAATGTTTGTTTGTGCCCTAAAGTGACAAATAGCTGTGTGTGTTCTTACATTGCTTGCTGGGGTGGTTGGAACTGTGGTCTTTATGGTTGTGGTTGTAGTTGTAGTAGTGGGTTTTGTTGTAGCTACTAATGACAAGATAGCAGTAATAAAAGAGTCAATATTCAAATGTTTCGACTCACATATGTTAGAGATAATAGGAGAAAGAGTTGGAGGTTACCTGTGGTACTGAGTGAATTGGACATGGCATGCAGAGTGTTGTTGAGGCAGTTGGTTGTGTTGCAACAGTTGAGAGAGCAATTACTGAGAGTCCCGTTCCCGCAGGACACGCCACATGTGGCACTGCAGCTGACAGAGTAACCTGTGTCCCCTTTCATTATCTGAAGCACAACAGAGTGAGAAGTAACTCTTTAAATCAAGCCTGCATCAGTGCATGATTTGCATGGATTACTTTCCACTGGAGGTTCCCATCTGAAAGCGCAGCACGGCAGACTGACCTTACAGAAATATTCACTGGATTGGCAAGGCTTCGCTGTCGTATTCATGAACTGGTCATAACAATCATTCGTGCAAGCAAATGCTGGACAGAATAGCTTTTGGGGAAAAAAGCAGTTGTAGTTCAATCATTATTACACACATATGACACAAAAGACAAAAAAATATATATTATTTATATATATTGAATCTTATTGTTTTACAGCAAATACTATTTAATTGACTATATAATACTATATAAGTATTTTAGAATTTCATATTTAACTCAATGTGTTGCTTGCCTTTCTTTGCAGTTAATTGTGAAGTGTACGTGCAATTTCTGAGTGAAAATTGTTTCTAAGTTAATTCTACACTAATTTTTTGTGTACTTGCCCAGCACTTACCTCAGTATAATTTTCTGATGAAGATGTATTTGCTGAAACTATAGACAAATCAGGACAAGAATGAATAAGACAAAATAAAAACATAAATAAAATGTATTTGTTGTCAAATTAAAACTGAACATTTATATGGATTTTAGTGTAATGTTTAATTTTTTTTAGCCACTCAGGCTAAATCAGGCACAGGCTCATAATCATCATATATACAGTGCTCCTTGAAAGTTTGTGAACCCTTTAGAATTGTCTATATTTCTGCATAAATATAACCCCAAAAATCATCAGATTTTCAAGCAAGTCCTGAAAGTTGACAAAGAGAACCAAATCAAACAAATGAGACAAAAATATAAACTTTGTCATTTATTTTTTTCTGGAAAATGATCCAATATTACATATTTGTGAGTTGCAAAAGTATGTGAATCTCTAGGATTTGTTGTTAATTTGAAGGTGAAATTAGAGTTCATCTGTTCAGAGGTGTTTTTAATCAGTGAGATGACTATCAGGTGTCAGTGTGTGCCCTGTTTTATTTAAAGAACAGGGATCTATCAAAGTTTGGTCATGTTTTTGGAAGTGTATCATGGCACAAACAAATAGGATCTCTGAGGACCTCAGAAAGAGTTGATGTTGTTCATCAGGCTAGAAAATGTTTCAAAGCCATCTCTAAAGAGTTTGGACTCTTGTGTACAAATGGAGGCAATTCAAGACCACTGTTACCCTCCCCAGGAGTGATTGCCCAACAAAGAACACTCTAAAAGCAAGACTTGTAAAAGTCCACTAGGTTTCAAAGGAATGCAGGCTAACTTCTAAGCAACTAAAGTCCTTTCTCACATTGGCTAATGTTAATGTTTATGAGCCCATCATCAGGAGAACATTGAACAACCATGGTGTGCATGGCAGAGTCGCAAGAAGAAAGCCACTGCTCTCCCAAAAGAGGGTTGAGGTCCGATCTGAGTGTTGTCCCCTCTAAAAATTGATGTTAAAGGGGGTCATATGATGCTATTTAAATTTTTTCCTTTCTCTTTGGAGTGTTTACAAGCTGTTCGTGAATATATAAGATCCCTAAAGATTGGCCATACTAAAGTCTCGAATCCAAAGAGATATTCTTTATCAAATTTAAGACTTGTCCACGCCCTCCTAAACGGCTCGTTCTAACAAGCCCCCACATATCTACATCACTGTGTAGGAAGATTTGCATAACACCTCCGCCTAAATGTTCACGCAAAGAAAGAAGGCGTGATTTTTATTCTCGCTGTAGTATTGTTTTTTGCCGCCGCCGCCCCCAGCCCCGCGCAGGCCATGTCGTGGGAGACTCTGTTGTTTCGTTGGAAGCGAAACTACTTTGGTCGGTCTCCAAAAGAGGACACGACTAACATCATGGTAAGTTGATTTTACCACACTGTTCCATACCGTTTTTTTTTTTTTTTTTAAACCCAACAGATATAGATGTGTGCAGCGCATTTTGTATGGAGTACTGTTTCCCTTTCCTGGGAGCGTAGACTACAATGCGTCCTGTGCACAAAGGCTTGTTTGTCTATACGTGGTGCAGTTTCCCACTGCAAGGACGTCTGGCCGTTCTACTCCCAGACTGTAGTACGTTTTTTTAATATTAAATACTTTGCCACTGTGTATGATTCAAAACGCGAGTTTTGATTGCGGCAGTGTAGAGTAGAGCCTTGTTTGTTTGTCGTTTCTCCAACATTGATTTTATTGTTACCGGCGACGCGATACCAATGCAATCTTAATTACTTCCCCACTGGATGCACACATGCCTCATTGTAATGGTGGTGTTATTGTGTTGTCGGTCGGTGCGCGCGAGTCCAAGAAAAAAAAACAACCAACACAGCCGTTCCCGGCATCAAAACAGTAGGAGGATTGTAAAATTTCCGTCACATGCTTGAGGTATTCGGCCAATCACACGCACTGGATAGCTGGCCCATCATAACACCTCACTTTTCAGAACGCTGAGCTTTGTAAAAATCAACGCATTTCAAAAAGGCGGGGCATAAAATAGAAACAATAATGTACAGTATGTGCAAAATAATGTTTATTTAACCTTAAACCGCATAAACACGTACCACTGCTTGAGGGAAAGGGTTGCCAGGTTTTCATAACAAAATCCGCTCAATTGCTACTCAAAACTAACCCAAACTATCCGCGTTTCGAGTGGGTCCCCCGGTAAAAATCGCATTCCGGGGACTAAAATACATGTTATTGGGGTCGCTTCAACTTGCGGACATGAAAAACAACCCGCGTTGATAAAGTAGCCCAATTCCACAGGAATACCTCAGACTCTGCAACACTGTGACTGATAGTAATGTCTACAATGGACACGACCGCTGTCACGGCGCGACCACAATGTGGTCATGTGGTTTATGTTTATTGTACCCCCCTACTGTTAGACAAAATTTACGCCCCTGGGTGGTAGTATCATGGTTTGGGCCTGTTTTGCTGCATCTGGGCCAGGACGGCTTTCATTGTCATTGATGGTACAATGAATTCTGAATTATACCAGCACATTTTGAAGGAAAATATCAGGACATCTGTCCGAGAACTGAATCTTAAGAGAAAGTGGGTCATGGAGCAAGACAACTACCCCAAGCACACAAGTCGTTCTACCACAGAATGGTCAAAGAAGAACAACGTTTATGTTTTGTAATGACTGAGTCAAAGTCCGGACCTTAATTTTAAATATATATGTCTATTCTACTTCTATTGTGCCAATAAATAATTACATGTAAATGGAAACTACATATTAAACACCACAACCACACAAGAAAGATATAGATAGGCATACAGAAAGAAAGAATACCTGTCTCCGTACTAGTAACACCTGTTGAGACGACAGTAGCACTGTTAGAAGCAGTGTTCTCTATAGAGGCGGATGAAGCTCCTGTCACTGAATAGTCTGATGTGGCCATCTGGTCAGTAGAAATGGAGGAGGACATGCTTACTGGATCCGCAGATTGAGTTAGGCTTACAGATTCTGACATTGTATATGATGTCGCATCTGTTGTCAGAGTGTTTTCTGGAATAGCCGTTGTGGAAGTTGTCCATACTTTAGAGAGCAGACTCATTTGCAATAAAAGAAAAAACAGGAAGCCTGTGGGAAAGAAAGATTAAGGACAGCAAAAGTCTGTGACAACTAGGGCATTTACTGTATTTGCATGTGGTTAAATGTAACTTGGCCAGTTGAGAAATGCATGGAAAAACATGCACACAAGAAGCACGAGCAGAAAGAAAAATTTAAATTCAAATTCATTTCTTTACATGCAGATGGGGTTTTTACGTGAAATTTACACACAAGTTCCCTCTGCTTCACACTGTTAAAGGTTAACAGTTTGTTTATTGTTACCATAAAGAGCTATATTTCTACCCGTAAATATTGTTTTTGTTGGTATAAATCAATGTGTATATATATATATATATATTAAAAAAAACAATTATTGAGATGCCACCAAATATTGATTTACACACCATTCAATGAAAAGGTACAATGACAAACCTGTTTTCGAAGACCTCCGAGTCTTGCTTACATCGATAGTGCAACATATTTCTCCCAACACCATCTGAAAGCATGAAATAATGACGAAAAACAGCAAGAATATTGATGTTTATTAATGTTAATGGTGAGCTTGATTGCTGATTTAACATGTTTAAAGGGACCAGCAAACAACATAAAGCAAGGCATGTATCAATATCAGAAATTAAATCCCTTTGCCTGTGAATTATTCTCTGATGGTGGTTTGCATCCATGACATTGGAGACAAATTTTCACCGAGAGCTTTGCAAACCTGACCTGCCATAATTGGCATTGCAGAACATGCCTAACCTCTCGTGACCAGAATGATATTCTGCTTTGATCTGCAGTGGAGAGACGATTTCTTCTAATAGATGTCAATTGTGTGGCTGAAACAGAGCCACATTGATTCGGTTTCCACCGCCGCATGTATTTGAATTTGAAACAGCCGGCATCTCAGTGTGGCTATCAACGTTACATCACAGAAATCTCAATCTTCATTTAAATTTCTCTGGCAGACACACCGGTTCATAGATACAAAAGTTCCCTTGCTACGAGGCCGCTTGCCCACACACAATTAATAACTTGTTTGTTCTCTGTGAATCCCACGGGCGTACGTGCAAAGCACGGCTTGTTACCCCTTTCCCCATGAGGCGGTGATCAACACCGTCAGGAAACTACCCTGGAAACCATGTCTTGTATGAGAACATTGGTTCACCCAAATTATGACTCTTTCTCTTTCTATTCCATAGTAATACACTCATGTTTTCAGATGATTTTGACCATCTGTTTGCATTTCTCGTCTTCTCTAGCTTGCTTATCAATCTAGTTGTCTAAAAGACCTGGCATTGTATATTACAAATATTACTGGCCCTGAATTGTTCTTGTAAGTTGCTTTGGCTAAAAGATGAATGCACTTAAAAAAAGAAAAAAAAACAAAAAAAATGGTGAAGCATTTACAATTGTCACGGAGAAATTGCTAGTAAATTTCACAAATAATTGCAAAAAAAATGGCACGTAACATTGAATTCCAAAAAATAAACATCAGCTAGATAATATACTGTTGATGATGTCCCTGTATTTTAACCACTGTTTGATCTACTAGGCCTTACGCACTAACCTTTTCTTTCACATAACATGATTAATATATTTTTCTTATAACTGATAAATAAAAGATGCTAGCGCTCATTTCCCATTCTCGTGCACAAGCAAGAAATCCAAAGACATTTATACCATATATTATATATCTATATACACCGTGCACTTGTACTGCGTTTGTAGCTAAACCGAGACTTTCATTTGCAACTTATAATTGTTGCTCTTTTGTTAGTTTTTGACTGCTTTTAATTTAATTTTTATTCTCATTTGTAAGTCGCTTTGGATAAAACATCTGCTAAATGACTAAATGTACATGTAAAAATTTTAATAACAGTATTTTTGCACTAAATACACACATGTAATATTTAGCATCTGTCATATGCAGCATCTCGGGTCTTTTCTTGACTCTTGGTATCACCTGTTTGAAAACATGGCAACCCTCTCTACGCAACAGCATCTCTTGCAAAAATCAATCTAGCTACACCTATAGCCCACAGCTGGACCCAAAAGTCTGTTTATACACTTACAACATCTTAATACGGCATATTGGGAAATGTTGGTTACCTTCGCCGATCAGTGGGGAAGCACAGATTGAACTGGAGTTGTAACAGCTGTGGATGAAGTTAAGAGTGTGTCTATCCCTTCCTCTCTCCCTCTCTCTGTTGCTATTTGCTCCTCCAGTGTGGTGACATCAGAGGGAAGGTTTCCTAATTAGTGAGAACTCTGATGGGATTGGTCTGCTGATTGTGTGCTTAAACTAGAATGATGGGGTGTGTCTTATTGAAATGATGCATTCAACTCTCTATTGATATTATGCATTATGTTTATGAGAGTTAAACTGCTTTGACAAAAAATAATAAATAACCTAGAATAAAAAGTTAAAAATGTAAAATCACGACTTCGATTGATTTATTACATTGTAATAATAATCTAATAATAATAATAATAAAAGATATGTAAATAAATCATATAAAATAAAACTAACTTTTAATTAAAAAATGTGTTGACATGAAAAATGACTCGCATGAGAACTCTTTTATTAAGCATCACAGGATGCAGGAAGTTGGTTGAAAGAACATCTATTGCTATAACAGTGCAAGCAGGATACAAAACCAGTTCAAGTGAAATTGATTTGAATGAAATAGTCAAATCACAAAAAATTAAAATCAACTGATACAGCTATAGTTCCCTGGAACTAAATAATACTTCTTTGACTACAGGCACCACAATCAAATATCATGAACTCAAGCATGGAAACAAAATTAGAACCATGGAAAGTATGAAATAAATTGATATTTTACAAAGTGACATCGCCAACTACTGGCCTGTTTGTAGTCGCTTTTGCGTATCCGTGTGAACTGGGACCATTTTGACAATATTGTAGTCTGTACGTGAAACTTTTCAAGAATGCAAAGGAAAAACTGGTAACACTTTAGAATAATGGTCCGTTTTTAACAAGTAACTATGCAGAGCATCTTTTCATTTTTATTATTATTCTATGTTTAAGTTTGAACATCCATCCTTTGGTAAGAGTGGTCACAATTTTAAAATGTAGCCGACTTATTTGGGGGATATCAAATTCATAAATTAGTTACCACAAAGAACCCAATTTTTCACTTTTAAGACGTTACTGTTGTGATTAGTAATTAATTTGGTTATTCTTTATTAACTGGTCATAGTTCACAAGTAGTTCTCAATGAGGATATTTTTATTTAATAGTTATCAAATATCTAATAAGGAACTACGTTTTGTCCTAAATTTGCTACTACTTACTGTTTAGTTAATTTTGCTTCTCTATTAGTTAATAGTATTATGTTGTGTTAATGTAGTACTACCTATTACTTCCTGCATAGTTAACAACGGACCATTATTCTAAAGTGTTACCTAAAAACATTTAGTACAATCATTGTCATGTAAATGTACCTACAATATCCAAACTTTTCACAATACTGCAAGAAACTGCATGGCAGATACTTCCAGCTTTAGCAATGCCTCTCACAAATGGCCATTCACAGATAAGTTCAAAACAAAGAATTCTACTCTCGTGAATTCAGGTCCATCTCATCTGTTCTGTAAATTTACAGTTGACAGCTCTTTGTTCAGAATGAACATAAACTCACTGCATGCTTGAAAAGGTCTGGAGATCCTATTTAGGGCAAGTTGAGAGAAGTCGAAACTGTGGTAAGTCACACTGCTGTAAGATGGACTTTGAAGGTGATTTCAGCCGGTGAAATCAAGACCACAACAATTACCCCTTTGTAGTGGTGTGTATCACAAAAATGCAGAGCACCAGCTCTGACACACCGAAAGATTGTGGGTGCTCAGATGACAAACATGGATTTCTGGGACTTCCTAATACTATAATATCTTTCAGAGTTTATACACTCTTCTACACTTATTTATTTTTAACCCATGCTACACTGTACTGTGTTTTATGGGTATGGAGGATTGGAAATAGAGAGGACTAATTTTGCCAGTACTTATGCTGAAACTGAAATGCAGGTCTGGTCCAGTATCACTGATCAAATGTTTCTTTGAAAGCACAATGGATGGTGAATGGAAAGAGAGTCAAGTTTTAGCACTAGATGTCCTGTATGATTCAAGGTACATGAAAACAATATATTCAATATAAAACAAATTTTACTGGTTGGCATAGTCTATAGCAAAGCTGGTGTTCGACTATTAAATTACAAAATCAAAACAAATAGAAACTGAAACTTTGTCAAGACAAATCTGAATGTTAGCTGCACAGTTCAAAACAGTTTGAAGATTATTTTGAAGTCTGATGGTTATTAGGCTTTTGATTATTTGATTATGCTGTACATATGAATCGATGATGAACTGACTTTAACTGGAAAATTGAGTGTTTCCTATTGTCCTCTTGCAGAATCGGCACTCTATTTTCCGGTTTAATACTGTAAAGCTGCTTTGACAAAATATGTATTGTATAAAGCACTATATAAAAAGGTGACTTGACTTGACTTGACAAAACAATGATCAAGAATTAGAAATACAAAAGTTTTCATGAAATTAAATGAAAAGGATTCTGTTAGCATTTCTATTACATTCTGCACAAAAATGAAAATACATTTTTGTTGATTGAAGCGTTGATTCTAATCCTTGCTCTTGGCCAAACATTAGAACACAAGCAGACTTGTCTGTCCCTTGATAATGATTGGCATGGTATCAAAAGATACCTATAGATTCAGTAGCGTTTGCACCTGCCGTTGCCAGACAGATGGTTGTGGTATTACGAAACTTCATTAAAAAGCTGCAAAGATGTTGGATTGAAGACGATCTAAAGCTCCAACTCTGATCTGAGTGGAGACATCAGGGACCTCAAACTACAAGGACCTTGTCCATTTTCTCCATGGGAGCTCACATCAGGGACAGAATAAATGGACAAAACAATGGCAACACTGTATATATATATATCAGTGGTGTCCAATTCTGCACCTGAGGGCCAACATTCTGCAGAGTTTAGCTCCAACCTGCCTCAAAACACCTGCCTGGAAGTTTCAAGTAGAAGTCCTGAATGACCTTGAAGCCTGATTCCGGTGTATTTCAATTGCTTGCGTGGAACTCATATTGTTTTTCCAATCTACTTAAAGCACATTACACCGCCAACCCTAATGCAAACACACCCTAATCTCAATCAATGTCTTTCAGGCTTACTAGAATTTACTGGCAGGTGTCGTTCTGACTCAAGTTGGAGCAAACTCTTCAGGAAAGTGGACATCAGGGCCAGAGTTGGAGAACCCTTACAACTTGCTACTACATGGGCTTTCGCACCAGAGGAACCTTTTCATAGTTCCTAGATACGTTGAGTCCCAGTTGTTTTGGCGTGGTCCACCGCAGGAACTAGGAACGTATTTTAGTTCTTATGAACTCCATTTGGGGGGAACAATTACTCCTACTTCAGAGTTGGGTCTAAAACAGTTCTATAGGAACTACCTGTGATGTAAGTGTACGCTGATTGGCCAAACGCATACCAAACTCCGGCTACCCTGCATTTTTAAAAAGCCATGTAAAAATACTTACTCCGTGAACATGGAAAACAGCGATAACGGCATTTAGCTGCCTGTTGTCTGCAGCATTGTGTTCTTTTCTCAACCTTGATGATAAAACTGCAAGTTGTCATAGGAGATTTAGACAGATTTTAATGCTTGTAGTGGGGGATCCAGATGATACACGAGTTGTGTTGCTAGGAGGAGCATGTCAGTGTGACCATGGCAGGGACACTTATCTATAATATAGACCAGGGGGTCTATAGAACTCTTCCTGCAGACTTCCTGCTTCATCACACCTGTAAATTATTTTGAAATAAGCCTGAAGTCCTTGATTAAATGGTTCAGGTGTGTTTATGGGGTTGGAGCTAAACTCTGCAGAACAGTAGATATCTTTGTTTTAGCTACAACTGTTATGTGGTTTCTACCCTAGCACTCATAGCACAACACCTTATCAACCACCCAGAGTACCCTAGCAACAACATAGCAACACCTTAGCAACCACCCCGGGTACCCTAGAAACACCCTAGCAACCACCCCGAGTATCTTAGCAACCGCATAGCAACACCTTAGCAACCACCCCCCGGGCACCCTATCATCCTACACCGTGCCTTAGCAACTACCACCCCAAGTACCGTAGCAACCACATTGCAACACCCTAGCAACCATCTATCTCTGACAGACTGTAGCTTTTAAAACTATTTTAAACTTCAAACTATTTCAGACTGAAAACCATCAAACTTTTTAATCTTTTCAAACTTTTTTAAACTTTCTGGTCCGGCTTTTCCAAGCCAACTTGAAGTTTGTCTTGACAAACTTTTTTATCTAGTTAATATTTGATATACATTAATGCTGAGCGAAAAGTTCTTAGGACAACATTCTCAAAACGTCCTCAGAAACATTTTAGTAACATTTAAACAATGTTATAATCACAAGAAGAAAACTGGAAATGTTAACGTTCGTAGAATATTTAAAAAAAAGTTCAAATAACGTTAAAAACATGACATTTTAACGTTCGTAGAATATTCTAAAGAAGATGCAAATAATGTACAATTTTGGGTAAAACAAATTTAGGAGAACACTGGAAGAAACGTCTTTGCAACCTCTTAAATACCATTATAATCCTGACGAAATCGAGACAATTTAATTGTCTAAAATAGTAAAAAGAAACGTGCAAATAACTTTATATTTTTGATGAAGTAGTGCGTGGAATGCTGCAATAAGAAACCTTTAAATCACATTATAATCACAACAAGAAAACTGGACGAAACGTTTCTAAACAATGTTCCCACAACGTTTTTATAACCTAACTTTGTTCCCCGGGTGAAGACTCAAATCTGAAGTCTCTCCAGAAACAGGTTCGTCATGCAGAGAATAAAGCTGTGCATAAACAGTCTAATTAATGAACGTAAGGGTCTGAAAGCAGGTGAAACATGAGTTTGCATCTGTTTTGGCTTCCTTGACTCATACTATAAGTCAACTTCAGCTGGGAAAAAGTCAAATATGACCTCTCGAAACTCACTCATCTGTAATAAAAGTGCATGTATTCTGAATATTTAATATCTTTAATCTCTTTTCTTCTCTCGGTGGAGCTGTGAAGGTTTTCTTGAGCTTCAGGGAAACATGTGAAGCATGAACGCAGAATGCCAGTCTGGATCTCACACAACATTCATCTAAAGAGAAGCAAGCGAGCATCTCTGACCCTCAGGAACGACTCAAATGAAGCTCAGACGGCGTATTAACGGCTGATCTCTAACAGACGGAGCTGAAGAAAGGCCAGACAGCTTTATGAAGTGAAGCTTGTAGCTACTTTAGTCACGCTCCTGTATTTTTGTGTCTCTCCTTCAACGCTTTATGAGATTTTTCAAAATCCAATCGCTTGGAAAAGTACAATAATACAGTACTGAACTCTTACTCTTAACATGACGTTTAAATGCGTTACAGACGCCGGGAATGAAAGACATATAAAGTGAAAATATGCAGCGTATATTAGGTTAAACTAAATGAAAACAACAACATGGAGTGGTGCCTTTGGCTCCCAAAAGATTTTCAATGGAAAAACGCTGTGATTTAATCTGGACTTAAACGGCTTCCAGGAAAATAGCTCAGGGAAGCTTAATTCAACTCTAGTGAAACCCAAAGCATCCGCGGAGCTCATGGGCCTGAAGGAAAGTAGCATGAGACGCTTCATATTCTGCACAGTCTAAAGGTCAGAGGACGGCGTTTCCAGACTATTGGCGCAGGAAGAGAAAGCGTGCCGGAGAGATTATTCCCGTTTCTGGGATCAGAGGGATTTGAATCAGGTGTGTACAGCGCGTTCATATGCAGATGACAACCTGTTATTTCCTGAAAAACACACACAGATCACGAGACGGGCCGCTCCGTTCTGTCAGGTTACTGTCGATGACCAGAGAATCCTCAAGAAAGCCCATTAAGAAGTTCTTAGAAATCTCTTGTTCTTGAAAAAACTAATATTTATAGCATTTGGAACAAACGAGTAGATTTAATAATAAACACATATTTTATCATTTTTCTTCCTTACAGCCTTGATGTGAGTGTGCACCATTATTTAATATATAATAAATAAATAAATATACACACATTTTTTAAAATTTATTTTAATTTATTTAGTTTTTAATTATTTCGTGCTATTAGTTAAAGGGGTCTATGATGCGATTTCAAGTTTTCCTTTTTGTTTGGAGTGTTACAAGCTGATTGTGCCTAGATAAGATCCCTGAAGTTGCAAAGACTAAAGTCTGTCTCAAAACCAAAGAGATATTCTTTGTCAAATTTAAGACTCTGCCACGCCCCCTAAAACACCTCGTTCTAACACGCCCCCCAATCTACCTCACTATGTGAAATATTAGCATAATGCCGCCCAAAGGTGCACGCAAAGAAAGAAGGCGTTGTTTCAGTAACCGCAGTTAATGTTGAAACAGCCATGTCAGGGAGACACTGTGTATTTCAGTTTATTTAGTTAACCATATTTTTCCAATAGAATTTTTACTAACCACTAAATTTTTTATGACTAATACATTCGATTTTTTAATACACAATAAAAAAATAATTAAATACTATACAAAATAAAATAATAAATTAAATGCAGAAACAAAAATAAACAAATAAAAATAATATTTTGATATTTTTAAGCATCTTTTAACACACAAACATGAGTGTCTACTTCTCTATGCTTACAAAGACTTAATTTAAAGCAGCAATCTATCATAAATACCACACTCTTATAGTATATACTGTAAGTTTAAAATATTAGCAAATTATTCAAATAAAGCAAAACAGTGTTTTTAAATTCATAAATGATTACCCCAAAATTACTATTCCTGGTGCTACTTCTGTATGAATTGCTTTTGAATGTGTACAGCAAAAGAGGGAAGTACAAACCAAACAGATACAAACGACTTTTAACAGATGCAGAAAAACAGAAGTTCAGAAGTGCTGGAAAATGTCAGATGTGGCCGAGGCTCATAAATATTAGTCACAGGCCAGCAACTTTCAATTCAGCGCGAGAGAGACAGATTTAATTAATCACAAAGCCTATCTCTGCCCCCAATAACTAAACTTTACTTCTTCCATTAAACTGCTGTCCCACTCTGGAGTATTGTCCTGTCATATCCGCTCAGATAAGCTTGTGTGTGTGTGTGTGTGTGTGTGTGGTGTGTTTCTCTCCAGCAGGAGATCAGGTTTATTAGCGGCGCTCCAGAGATCTCCTGTATCTGATATCGGAGTGGAAGCGCACCTGCTCATGGATTTTATCGGTGAGTTTGGCAGCCGTGTGACACTAAATTCATCCACAGAAGCATAAAGTGAAAAAGGCATGGAGCTGCAGAGACGTAATTTCTCCAACAAACAGACCCAGAACAACCGCAGTCATTTAGAACGAGACCGTCACGCTAGACATGAGCCAGAAATCAACACTTTCATTAACATCAAGTCATTCAAAACCAGTATGACTTGCTTTTCCCCGTAGAACACAAAAGGAGACATTTAGCGGAATGTTCATGCTGCTCTTTTCCATTCAAAACATATCCAAAGTCAGAACAGTTGAACATCATAATCAAGAGTTTAAGGCACTTTATACTGTTGTCACATGACCTCACTATGTTGCATCTTTAATTCAGAGCTAATCTAAAATATTTGCTTATTGACAGTCAAATCAAAAAATGTGTATTTGCAGTTGATTATACTTTCATTGGAAGGTAAACTCAAATGGGCACACTTGAAATTGAAGACCAAGTTAAGTGCATTGCATTGTGGGATACAGTATTATAGTTTTAAATGGTAAAATTATGTTTCTATTTAGTATTTTTAGTTTTCACTTTAGTTTTAAAGTTTCAGTAGTTTTGTTGCGCATTTCCGTCTTTTTATTCATTTAATTTCTATTTCAGTTTTAGTTTTCGTTATTGTAGTTTCATCAGTTGAAATGAATTAGTTTAAATTAATTAAAAATGAGAAATGATGCTTTGGCGACTAGCTAAAATAAAATTTAGCAATTTACTTTTTTTTTTAATTGCAATGCAATTACCTTTTTTATTTCTCTGCAGAAACAATTCTCACAATTCTGACCTTTTTTCTCGCAATTGCAAGTTTATATCTCACAATTGAGACTTGCTTTTTAGAATTGCATGAAAAGTCAGAATCGGGAGAAAAAAATCTGAATTATGAGATAAAAGGTCGCAAATACATTTTAATTACACAGACTTTTCTTCTCAGAATTGCTAGTTTATATCTTGCGATTCTGATTTTATATCTTATTTATGACCTTTTTATTTTTTTTTAATTACGACGAAAGTCATAATTGTCTCATTGTGTCACTTCTCAGGCAAGAAGTGTGTGTGACGAGATCTGATCCAAACCCCAGTGAGCCTCTGCCTATACACAACATTTTCAGGCCTAATCGCCACTTCCTTTATACAAAGACACCTTGTTTTGACCAAATTAGGATTCAACCGCTATTAGACCTCACAGCATCTCACCAGGGTTTAGGACGGCGCTCAGAATCAGACAGGTGCAGAAGGCTCCCCTTGGGCTCCAGACACTAATCATCAGTTCTCTTCAGCGTGCCGGTCATGTAGCCAGAGGGTCTCATTAGCTGAGAGACATCCAGACATTGTGTTATATTTTAAGGAAGCCAATTGGGAAATGATGAAGAGCTCAGTGGCACCTCCTCATCACAGCAATAAACAAGATGCCATAAGATGCCGTTACGGCACACAACAAAGATCAGCGCATTAAAAACATCCGGGTGAATAAAATGCAGCTCCGCGAGGAGGAATCAATACCGTAATGCAGAAGCTCCTTTATACGCATTCGACCCCAAAAATAATAAATTCTCAGTTACCGTCCTGGACTGCGAGGGGCAATATCCACTCCTGCACTGGAAATCTGTTCATTTATCATGGGCTGTGTAATGCTGGGACGCTCAAGGCTGTCAGATTTGTTTTACCCAGCAGCTCTCTGATTACAATCACTGTTTCCAACTTCACTTCTCAGCACTCTAACTTCAGATCGAGACATAAAACCCGCCTATGCTACGATTACATAGAGAAAACGGCTGCCTTGAGAGAAGCGTCGCGGAGTATTCCTTGCATTAAATCAGGAGGAGAAAAGAAGGATAACGTGTTAACTTTTCTACACTCTTAAAAATAAAGTTTTTTTGCCATTGATGGTTCCATGAAGAACCTTTTCAATCCACAATAGTGGACAACTATGGAAGCCTGTTTCTGCCAACGGAATAAAAACCACAAAAACAATTCATTGCATCCTTTTTACTTGCAATTTTGAGTTTATTTCTCACAATCCTGACCTTTTTCTTCTGAATTCTGAGAATTGAACTGAGACACAAGCACAGAATTGTGAGATTTAAACGTGCAATTCTGAGAAAAAAGTCTGAATAGTGAGATAAAAACTATTTTTCTCGCAACTGACTTATTCTCAGAATTCAGAGTTTACATTTCGCAACTCCGACTTTTTGTTTCCGCCACGAAATAAAAAATAAAGAAGGTAATTGCAACTTTAATTCTCACACTTTTTTATATCTCACAATTCTGACTTGTTTCTCACAAATGCGAGTTTATAACCTATTACCAACTTTACTAATTGCAGTTAACATCTCAATGTTTCTGACTTTTTTTTTTCTCAGAATTGCAAGAAACAAAGTCAGAATTGAGAGTGTAATATCATTGTCTCTTGCTCTGATAAAGAACATCTAGCAGGTCTGCTAAGACTGAAATAAAGGCAGGATATTGCATGCATCTCTAGCTGACAGCTGAGGGACTTGATCCTTCACATTAATTGTCTCAAACTCAATATATGCCCTTTCTTGTAGGTTTCCCCGAATATGTGTCGCTCTGACAGCAGACTGATTGTTATTTCCATCTCAGATGTGCAGATGCAGCAGAATAAAGGTTAGCGATGCTTCAGCAGGCCCACATCCTCTACAGCCGCCAAACTATTTAGAGACTCACCATTCCAGCGGAAACAAACAAAGATCCAACACTTCAGTTCCTATTCAAGGCCTCTTCTGGGATTTGCTCCATGCAGTCGCAGCTCCAAAAGTCCACCCAATCTGTAGCTCTGCTCCAAAATCTAGTCAAATCCTGTGCTTCTAAGGCAGCATACTAACTGACATGGAACCCAGCTAACAGAAAACGTCCGTAGAACTGGCAAATGTTCTTCCAGTAACGTTAACAGTATGTTCATCATCTGGTGATAAAAACTCTAAACTATCAATCAGAGACAGAAGGCATGCAATAGATTGTGTGCGACAGATTTAACAGCAAAGTTTGATCATTTAGAGCCCTTAAAATGATTTCTTTTTAGGCTTCCTTTGTCGCTCTACACCTGTGCTCCCTTAAAATCCTGCCTACCTAGGCGGCTCACAGGAATTGGAGCAGATGCACGTCTGTGTGTTAGTGAGTGAGACGATCAGTGTGAAGCGGAGAGCGCCGTCAGTCCCCTCAGCTCATTACCCAGAATGCAGCAGTGCTCGTCTACATACCGGCAGCAGTGATAAATCCTCTTTTATTTGCAATTAAACTCCCCTTAATAGCAGTCCAGCGGCCATCGATTTCTCCAGCTGAGGAGGCCGGACTCGGTGATGGGGAGGAAAGAGGGAAATTTCACAGCATGTTTCCTTCAGATCTACTTTAGAAACCCACAACAATCACAACACACACACACACACACAGACAGACAGACAGACAGACAGACACACAGACAGACACACACACAAACACACACACACACACACACACACACAGACAGACAGACAGACAGACAGAATACAGACAGAGAGACAGAACACAGACAGACCCATGACACCCACACTCACAGACATGACAGACAGACAGACACAACAGACAGACAGCTACGACAGTCCAGACAGACAGACACACACACGACACAGACACAGACCAGACACACTCTCACAGACAGACACAACACACACCGACAGACAGACAGATAGACACACACACACCTCACGCACGCACGGCACACACACACCGACACACACACCAGACAGACAATAGAACACTCACACAGATCACACACACGCACGCACTCACGCACACACACACACACACAGACAGACAGGACAGACGAACAGACATAAATACACACACACACCAACACACCCGCACACACACACACACACACACACACACAGCACACATCCAACACACACAGCACACAGAATACATGACAAACAGACACACCCAGACATCACTCACTATTCAACGCACGCACGCACACACACACACACCACACACCCCACACACACACACACACATAAACAAGTACACACACACACACACATACACGCATGCACGCACGCACACACACACACACACCACACACAATAAGTCATGTTCTTTGAACATAAAAAAAAAACAATTCAACTTAAAAACTTCAGTTCAGTTCAGTTCAGTTGCTGCCTTAAATTTTTAGGAATAATCAAATGAGCTGAATTCATTTAAAACCATTTAGAATTTTTAGTTCATTTAAATGATATTAAACTGCTACTAAAGCTTACTCATATAAGCTAAAATTGATTAGAATATTTTGACGAGTTAAAGTCATGGAGTTAAATGATCATATCATTTTTCACAATATCAAGGGTATTTGAAACACTATGGTATTTGAATATGGTAATCATTCCGTACCCCGTTATTACCATCACTCTACCGCGGTACATAATGAAAGAGGAAGGTCTGTTAGTCATAATTGCGAATACAAAGACAAATAACAATAATCAAGGTAATTTGGATGTGATCCTTCATTAAGCACAATTTCAGGCTAGCTGAGCAAGAGCCGTGGCTCTTTATGGGTCACCGTGGCAACTGACAGGAAGTGAATGTGCAGGCGCTAATTAGCACAGCTGGCGATTCAGATTGCACTGAATTCGGTCTGGACTACGAGCGTATAGCACAGTTTAGGCATTTATTTCTTCAGAAGCGAGATAAGATGTGGAATAGTATGCAGTATGCAGATAACAGCAGTGCGGCTCTCGGCAATCAGAGAAAAAAGTCTAAATAGGGCTGAAGTCTTGAGTTCACTTGAAAGAAAAGGCCAAGTTGACTAATAAAACGGACAGGAGAGAGAGAGAGAGTGTTACATAACACATCATGGTGTAGGAGGAGAAACTGTGAAGAAAGAAAAGGCCAGACGGCCACCTGTGCACTAAAAAGTGAACTCAAAATAGCAGACAAACACGCGCACTAGTACTGGAGCACTTCACTCTCTGTTGCAGTGCTTCTCAGCCTTTTTTGGGCCAGCGCCCCCTGCATATTATCCAGGACCCTCACTGCCCCCCATCAATATAAACAATAGCTGCGTCCCAAATGACGCACTATACAGTATGTACTTATGCACTATGTACTCAATCATGTAGAGTATGAATTATATAAGGTTATTTTCATTCATAATCGGAGTCTGATAGCCCATCCCCCTTCGCTATGTAATTAAAGAGGTCATATGATGCATATGTTCAAGTTTTCCTTTCTCTTTGGAGTATAACAAGCTCTTGGTGCATAAAGAAGATATGTAAATTTGCAAAGACTAAATGTCTAAACCCTATGTAGTAGTGCTGGGCGGTATGACCGAAAATTTATATCACTGTATTTTTCAAAATGATACCGGTTTCATGGTACATGAAGGTATTTTTTTTTCATGCATGAGCGGGTGTTAACTATATTTTCTACTGATTGAGAGAAGAAATACTGCTGTTTATTGACTTAGAATGCCCTATTTTACTTTCATGATGAGTGAATATTGTCAAAAATACCACACTAAATAGTGACTAAACACGACCCCTTTTAATACATGTTAACCAGGAGTCACTCTCATTTATAATCACGGCATCGTCTGATAAAATCAGCATGCATCTACACTAAAGAGCGGCTATGCGGTGGTTTTGGCTAGATTACTCTTTCGTCTCATGCAGCGCACTGTCTGCGTCTGAGTAACAAAAAAAAAAAAAAAGTGCATGTGATATTAACAGATGCACTACGCTCATATTTATAATTCCAAACGATCAGTAAGCGACAGCTGCTAGGAAACGCTGTACTCATTTATTGAGGAGTCGGCTGCAGTGCTTCTCTGCCGCTCGCTGCACAGAACAGACGCCGAGAGAGGTTACACTTCTCCGGGAAAGTCAGACCTCGCGCTCGCGGGACAGCACTGGAGAAATCCTCCAACTGAACCATAGCTAAGCTTTCTCCAGAAAAGACTCTAGGTTTGTCAGTATGAATATTCTCTGGAAGAAAGCCGCTAAAAGGGTCTGAAAGTTGCTAAATCTAGTGCTAAAGTCGCGCTTGTGTGTGTGAGACGCGGGAGCTGATGTCAGGGGGGTGGTGGATATTTGTGGCGGTCAATGTGGTTATTGTGGATGAGTTCTTCTGTGTCATCACTTTTCTATTAGTTCTACAGCTTCAGTTTCTGAACTTTCACGCTTAGTAACACATACAGCTGTTCCCTCACCACAGTGCAACAGTGAAAAGAGACCCCTTTCAAACAGTGTCGCGTTCCCAACGTTGTTTAAGCGACACACACCGCTATTGCGGTATTTTAAAAATTCATATCATAACAAAAATAAACACCAGTATTCAGTATGAACCGGTATACCGCCCAGCACTAAAAGTAGGGCTTTTAAATTTACATCAGCCCACGCCCTAAAACTGCTCGTTCTAACACGCCCCACATGTCTATGTCGCGATGTGGGAAGATTTGCATAACGTTGTGTTCACGCAAAGAAAGAAGTGTAACTTTTATTCTCGCTGTAATATTGTTTGTTGTTGGGGGAGCCCGCCGCCATGTCCTGAAGACGCTGTGTTTTTCGTTGTGAAAGCGAAAGTACTTTGTTGGTCTTCCAAAAGAGGACACGACTAGAAATCAGTGTTTAAGTTGTATTTACAACAATGTTCCAGAACAATTCAAACCAAATATTCAGATATGTGCAGCACATTTTATGGCGGAGACTGTTTCCTGATCTGGTAGGCTAACATTTCCGCACCACCTTGAGGTATTCTCCCATCAACAACGCACCTCGCTTTTTTCAGACCGATGAACTTTGTAAAAAACGACGTTTTCAGAAAGTCGGGGCATAGAGGAGAAACAATAATGTACAGCAATGTGAAAATAATGTTAATCTTAAACCTTAAACCGCGTTTTTTTTAAAAAAACACCTTGCTTACACAATATGTTTTTTTAGCAGCATTCAGATGACCCCTTAAAGCTGAGACCGTTCAGTGCATGAAGCTTCCACATTCAGACACTGCTTTCTAAACTATTTAAAGTGCCCTTTTTCTTTTTGGAATTTTCAGTGTAAATGCACTACTCGCACTATTTATACTACAGAACGTCATAGAATAGTGCACAAGTACGCGATTTGGGACGCACCTCTAGTCTAATTGTCTTCACTGAATATTAAAGTTGATTATTATTTTGTTTTTATAATGAGGACTATTATTATATTTAGTACCATTCAAATGTATGGGGTTATTCCGATTTTAATTCAAGGATCCATTAAATTGATCAAAAAAAGACAGTGACGTACAATTTTTTTTTTAACAGTAAATAGTTTTATAACATTTATTTACAGTTTTTTAAGCATGTTGGTGATTTTCAGTGCTGCAGCTTCGGTGATGCTGAGATCTGATACACCTTGTTGCCCCAAATTTAAAGAGACTTGATAAAAAAAATCCTGTTTAGAATATATCCATTTCTACAGAAGAGATTTAGGGTTCTTCCAACTCTTGAACCCTTTTTAACTGCTGTGATGGATATTTTCATAGCTTTTCATGAAAATGATCACAATATCCCTCGTTTTGAAAAGATCATTTTTTGAGATCTATTGAATTTTTTTTTTTTCCTGACCATAGGGACATGGTCATTTTAAGGCTTATACCACATTGACACATGCAATTGGAAGAAATGCAACTTTGTGATAATATTTTCAAAGTTGCTACATCTTCAAGAAAACTAAAAAAGATGGTAAACATTTTTAGTGCTGCCCTGATTTCTATCTTTGTTATAGTCCATGAGTTCATACATTCCATCTTGCTTTTTTTGTCAGTATGGTGTACACTATATACTAATAATCTAATAGAAATCGTTTGATCAGCATTAACATGATTTCCGAAGGATCTGTGACACTGAAAGCTTAGAGAAACACATTTAATAATTCCAATAAAAGCAACACTTCTCTTTTCAACTGCTAGATTCATTTTTGATCCAATAAATGCGACTATTAACTGAGGCACGAGGTTTTGCTTCATAATCTTACTGACCTTTTTTTTGATGGTGGTTGTGTATATTATAGGCTATATTTTATTTATAATATATATTTTAAAAGCATGTATTTTTTTAACCCATATATAACAGCCAACGTTAGCCCATATATAATTTTAAAAATATGTAACTGAATGCAACATGACATTTGATTTGACTGGACTTGAAATATCATTAATCTCCCAAGGAGCAAAAAAAGTCACGTGAATAGAAATGAGGCTACATTTATGAGCACTGAATAAACTCTTTGGAAATGTGGCGTTCAATTACGCAGCCAATCAGCAAACAAAAAGCATTCATATTAATTTTTCTAAACTAGAAAGCATACTGTTTAATTGTGTCTAAATGCTTGATATGCGAACGCCCCCACTGAGAAACACTTCTCTGTTGGATTCATTTAGAAATTCTGATGAAAAACTCCCATTGTGTTGCCAAAAACAGGCATTTCCAACAACAATATCGAAGGAGGAATTAAAAACAGTGACTGACTGCTATCTGCGCACTGGCTAACATTAAACTGAAGTCAGGCAGAGAGAGGAAAGTCGTTTCAAAGGTGGACAACGTTATTACATTTTGATGAAAGCTATTGAAGACAAACACTTTAGTTTCTTCAGAACACACCACGGAGTAATTCTGAGTAATAATGTGTATTAAGACCGTAAACGGAGTCCCTTTAGACTTGAGGACTGATGTGTTTATCGTGATTCTTCCACCGGTCATATCGAGCACGTTCACCGGCAAAGACCAAACAAAACGAGCTGTTTTATATTCACGGCGCATTAAACTTTATCAGGAAGTTGTGCAGCACCTGAATAATTGATTTCTTTGTGTTGTGACAGTGACAAAGGTCTGAGACTCGCCGGGTGGACCGGTAATTAACAAAAGCACTTAATTAAAGGAGAGAAAACCCACAGTGACCACGAGTGTGTTCATGATCAAATCAAATCTCATAGACTTCCACTGTTTTTATATCAGCTTTTGATAACACTTTACAACATAGCATTAGGCAACATGAACTAACATTATCATTTATAAAAGGAAGATATATTTATATATATATATAGCCAATTTTACTTCACTGTAAAGTGTTACAAGTCATTTTAATGATTAAAATAAAAAAGAAACTTGAAAAATAAAGTAAACATAAAAAGTACGAAACATTGTCAGCAATTTAAATATTATCTTTTAAGGGGTAACACATTTTTTATAGGTAATGTTATAATCCATCTATCCATCTTACATATATTGTTGTCAGACATAATCAAAAATATCATATGCGAATACAATGATATCTATATTTAATAATTGTAATATTTATATATAAATTTGTTCCAAAATAACAAACAAAAAATAACTTAAAGGCATAATATAAATTTATTAAATAGTAATAAATAACATATACTTTGTATCTATATATACACATTAATCGAACCACCAAAATATGTACAAATACAAATTTCATTATATATAATTAATATATAATTATCGTAAATATTATTGCTCTGTACTTCAAATAGTACAATAACCTATATACATTATATGACTGTTATTCTAAATAAGCAAACAAAATCAACGTTTAAATGCATACGTAAGATAAATGTACTTAAAGGTACTAACGTAACGCTTTATATCTATATATAATGCTCATAGAACAACAACTTATGATACCAATTTTTACTCATATATATTAACTATCTAAAGATATTTAATTAGAATTTTAATGTGTTAAATAATAATAAACAACATATATATACTCTCTATATACTCATAATTATACATACATAATTTAAAACACCCTCTATCGGTTGAAGCTTTACAAATTTGACAATCAAACTGATCATTTGAAATAGTTTTATTTGTTTGTTTTTTTTTTGTTTCAAGGACTTTTTTCACAACAATAATAGCATATAGGAATCTTTTTAAATGCTCAATTACCGCTTATTCCCGCTAATCGATGTGAATTTTCAGTTTTCAGACTGTATTGACAAAATGCCGTAAACACCATCATGCTAGAAAGAGAGAGAGGAGCTAGCGGTAGTCAGAGAGAGTGAGACTGACGTAGATGAAGTCCTCGTGTAGGATTGGCTTTGCCATCTCAGGAGTCGGTGACCGTCCTGCTTGGGGAGAACCATACGAGACTCCAGAGCGGTCTGAGAATCCACTTTATATTTTTGTCCTCAACATTCTCACATCAAGGGCCAAAAGCAAACATGATGTGAGTGATGTACGCATACCACATCAGTACAGGGGCTCTGAGTGCGTGTTACAGACGGCCTGTTCCCATTCTGGCTCCGGATTGGGATTCCCCCTATCGTCGATGACAGTCCCCATCACCAATGTTGACTCCGTATTCACCTAAGGGGAAATGTTAAGCGGCCTCCCCCAATCAAATTAAACAAGTCATACAAACAAACAAACATCATCACCTACAGATGAGTCGTGCGCCCCACCCGAGTGAGACAGAGAGGGTGTGTTGTGGGTGCTGTGTGTGCGGAGAGTGTTTTAAAGGATCCAGGGTGGTTTGTGGTCAGAACCGCTGCCGGCTGGCGCGGCAGCGACCTCTCATTCAGTAGATCTTTGATGGTCTCGTCTGCTCGTATCGCCTCAAACGCGTTCTGATACCATCCGACCTTTCACCTTTCCTTACAGCACCCCTGGAGGACACACACACACAACACACACAGTGATTAAACACACAAGTCCTGCAGCAGAAACATTAACACACACACTTGCATTCATCCTTATAAACACACAGGTTCACATGCGGGGCGGGGCGGGTGTGTATGTGTGTGAGTATGTGTGAGTGTGTGAGAGTGTGTATGAGTGTGAGTGTGAGTGAGTGGTGATGAGAGAGAGTGTGTGTTGGTGGTGGAGTGTGTGTGTGTTGATTAGTGTGTGTGTGTGAGAGAGAGAGAGACGAAGTGTGTGTGTGTGTGTGTGTGTGTGTTGAGAGAGTGTGTGTGTGTGTGTGTGTGTGAGAGAGGGGGTGTGTGTGTGTGTGAGAATGAGTGTGGTGTGTGTGGTGTGTGTGTGTGTTGGGGTGAGAGAGAGAGTGTGTGTGTGTGGGGGGGTGTGTGGTGTGTGTGTGTGAGAGAGAGTGTGTGGGTGTGTGTGTGTGTTTGTGTGTTGTGTGTGTGTGTGTTTGTGTGTGTGTGAGAGAGAGAGAGAGAGAGAGCGTGTGTGTGGTGTGTTTGTGTGTGGTTTGTGTGTGTGTGTGAGTGGAGTGTGTGTGTCCTAGCGCTGAGAAGAGTGATGGTGAACACACTTACCAACATTGAGGCGGTGATTTCAAAGACCAAAACAGTCTACAACCCCCACACCACACACACACACCACACACCCACACACACACAAGCTCTAGTACACACAACCACCACACTATTACACAACACTATGGTATACAACATAACATTTTATTATCTTAAAAAAAAAAAAAGTTACAAAATAATTTTCTTAGATTTTTCTGATAACAGTTGAGATTGCGACATAAAAAAATACCCAGGTTTTCTGCGCTGCGTTATATTCCAATTTCACAAAGAAACGTGCGCAAAAAGCCTAATAAAATGACACCTTTTTCATTTACTGTATATGTCTTCAATCTCATTTTGTTAAAAAATCGTGAGAAAATCTAATCGTGAGTTGAGTGAATCGTAACTCATAAAAACATATGTTTTACAGTCAGGCGAGCACTAAAATATTGACGTTCTTGTGCTTCTTGCAGCTCAGAGAAAGGCGTCAGAAGGCCTCTAATTCTGCGGTTTCATCCAGAGTAAACAGACTTCACGCCGTTACGACCCAACATTATTCAAGAAATAAAGAACAATTTACAGCAGATTAGCCTTCCACCCGACCAATAAGAGCCGATTACACCGTTATTGAGTAACAGCGAATCTCATGCATAATCTACAGGAGCCGGACCTGTGGGGCCCCTCAAACTCAAGGGCGATCCTTTACAGAAATATTATCCTGCGGGCGGATCGATGCGGCGGACTGAATTATTCCTCGTTACACACAGGTCAGAGTCTGCAGTTCACAGCTTATACTCTGAACTCACTCTCTAAGTCGCGTCCAAAAGATCACAATAAAAAAAGGGACGAGACAACAAACAAAAAAAACAAGAAAACAAAAAAAACAAATCATAGCGCTGAAGGCCATCACCCACATCTGCGCCTCTGCTCGTGAAAATCACCCCGCGGATGCTATCCGACTTGAAACTTTACACAACCCACACCTTCATTATCGTTTCTTTTTGTTAAGTTTCACATCTCTCACTCCCGCATACTAACGTCTGTTTTCAGTTCTCGGCGTTTGTTCCCTGCCTGGTGCTCAAATGCTGATGCATATGCTGGGTTATAAACTCTGAATCAATACTGACCCTGTTGCTGTAGCACAGGGGTTATAACTCAATGCCACAAGCGCATCAGCATTAATAAAGTTTGCTAGTAACGGGTGATGATCTACTTCAACTTTCACAAATCACTACTGAACTGCATGCATTTTTAATGGCTGACGACTCAACTCCTAGCATATCATTTGCATATCAACACCTATTGGATATTCAGCAGCTCGGTGGGTAGTGGCTCATTTCGTATGCGAAGAGGTTAGCCAATCACAGAGCTCAGCTTTTAAAGGTTATTAACAGAATAAAACATTTATTTATATTTTTTAAGATCTCTATATAGTTTTTTTAATTAATTTTATTTCTTAGTTTCAGTTTATGTTCATTTTAGATATTTAAGTACGTCATTTGCATATTAACACCTATTGGCTATTCAGCAGCTCGGTGGGTAGTGGCTCATTTCGTATGCGCAGAGGTTAGCCAATCACAGAGCTCTAGATCTTAAAGATACAGTGGTTTCATTTTTGGAATGACCATCAAAAACTAAACTATTAAACGATGCCTTTAAAAAACACGTCATACTTGAGTTATTAAATTTTAAAATAGAAATTAAATAAGATATTTAAGAAACATTCCAAAAATAAATTTAGATAAACTTTTTTAAGGTTATTAACAGAATAAAACATTTATTTATATATTTTTTTAAGATGTCTATATCGTTTTTTTAAATACATTTTATTAGTTTATTTTCAATTTAGATATTTAAGTACCTTATTTGCATATCAACACCTATTGGATGACTGCAAACATTTTATAATGGCTGGCAACACAACTCATTAGCATATCATTTGCATATCAATTGGATATTCAGCAGCTTGGTGGGTTGTAACTCATTTCGTATGCGCAGAGGTTAGCCAATCACAGAGCTCAATAACAGGTCGAGTTCTTAAAGATACAGCAGCAAAAACAGGCCGTTTAATTTTACGGATGATCTTAAAAAAAAACTAAATTAACTATTAAATTATGATTTGGCAAATGTTTTAAGTGGACTTCAGGGGAAGATAAAAGCAACAGAAGTAGAAGTAGAATATAAGCTCTTAAAGAATAAAATGAATGGCATGATTATGCTGGAGATAATTATGGAAGTTTTACTTCCTGTTCAGAGCATCTGACAACTAAAAACAAAAAGAGGAAGTGCTTTTCTATCACTCTTTCTGTCCGTTTCAGTCATGTGACTCTTCCTCTCATCTATCTTTATGAGCATCAGTGAGGGAAAGTAAAGGAGTTAATATAAAAACACAGATTGTATGTTTTAATGCCATTCCAGCTTCAACAGCTATTTTCATGGTGCAAATCATTATTACAATTTAAAATATAAACTAAATTAGATATTTAAGATTTTTTTCCCCAAAAAAATTCCAAAACATTTGCCTTTTGCAGTTTTACATCCACGCATTAACGGTAATTAAAACTGGAAAATACGGCCGATCACAATTCTCGCCGGATCATTTAGAAAATCAATCATATGAACGTTCTACTTAATGTAAAGCATTACCATGACCTTAACCATAGAATATTTTTAATTATTGAAATAAACATTCCTAAGCTTAATCACTACTGACGCTTTTATAATTTTTCATTTTATTGTGATTTTTTTTGTCATATGAAATATTTAAATAATGTACAAGTACTGTATCTAATAAAATACAAAAATCAATGTAATAATAATCATGCTAACTAACAATGAGTATAATAATAATAATCATTATTTAAGGGGGGAAAAAAAAAAAAAAATAAATCACAAGTTTTCATCGAAACGGCTTGCTTTTAATTTGATTAAAAAATATAATATTTTATGCCGTCATTTGAATACCAGAAAAATTAAAATAAACAAAAAAAAGAATATAAAAAAAATCATAGGTCCCTATTATCGTAAAGGGTAAAAAAAACACTGTAAAAAAAAAAAAGCTTTAATTAAAATGTTATTAATCAAACCATTCGCAATTAATTAGACATACTTTTTGGTTACTAAAACAATTAAATGTCCAGAAAGCTTAACACGGGGGGACAACATTTAATTTGGAAGAAAACTAACAGAATTTTGGAAAAAAAAGAACGAACGTATTTCATAGGGCCCTATTACTGGTGTATCTCTAACAAAGGAAGTAAGTTCCTCCCCAACTTCCTGTTTGAGTACAGGACGACTCCAGAAAGCCCTGCACTCGTCTAGTGACCCGATGGAGAATAAGCTGAAATATTCCTCCACAAACGCCTGATCAGTGCTCAGCATGTGAGCGGCGCAGAGGAGATGTGTGTGTTGTTGTGTAATCTCAAAGGGGATCTCAGTGAAGAATGTGCAGCGCGTTGCTGCATTACATAACCCCGTCTGACCCTGCGGATGCCCCCGTTTACAGCCGCGCTCAGACGCTTTCAGCTTCAAAACCCACAAACAAAAGCTCTTTCTCTGAACGCTACGACAACATACACAACACAACACAACAGCAGAACTGTGCAGCCAGCAGAGAGTCTGAGCAGCAGTGTCCTAAACAAGTCGACACGAGGAGGGGGGTTTATTAGGCACAATAGGAACATTAAACAACCGGTCACTTTAATATAGATTTCTACAGACGCATGACATAGGCGTGTTCATATTGGCTGTTTTTTATTTTCAACACACACTCACTGTAAAAACAAATCTAGGGCACAATGTGCTATATTAATATGAAGGAATTTTCCATATTTATCTTTTACAAGTGTTATTTTGTGAAAAAGTGTTTTATTGGACATTACTGGATAATGTCCTGGCAGAAAATTAAAAGTACATTTTACTCCCCCCCCCTTTCTTGTTACAGTGTTAGAATTCTATTAAATAATATAAATTTTAATTAAGAATTTAGGAGCTTGGTATTTTTGTATTATTAAAATTATAATTATAAACACGTAAAATATATAATTTAAATAGTTTATATTATTTAAGTTTATTAAATAAAAACATAAATCATTTATACATTATTTAACATCATTTTATTAGAGTAGTATGTGTTAATTAGTATGATTTTGTGATGAAGAAGTTGTTTTTGCGTATTTCAAAATTAATTTCAATGGATATCACAAAATATAACAAAGATATTGCTATTTAAATTGCATTTTTGATAATAAAAATAATTCATAAATGTTAAGCGAAAATATAGTTTAACATTATTAAAACATGGGTAAATACTATTTATTGTTTAATAAAACTATAACATTTGAAAATAAATAAAAAAAGATTCAACTGTATCATTTAATAATTATATAATACTGATTATTTTTAATTATATAAATTTATATAATTCTTTTATTTTGAACACAAGTGTTTAATAATGTGAATACTGGATGATCCCACAATGGAACATACCATTTTGTTGAATTTCATTGGAAAAATGTGATGTAAGCAATTACTGTCACCTATTATATCACACTGTGATGTAAGATTGTGCTCAGACGCCCACCTGTACACACACACCACAAAACAACAAACACACTCACACTCCACTTCACACTCACACTACACGCACACACACACTCACACACCACACACACACACACACACAATATAGACAGACACCCACACACACTCACACCGACAGGACAGAGAGGACACACACACAGAACACACACACACAAACACACAACACATAGACACACACACAAACAGACACAGACACAGACACAGACACCACCACACCACACCACACAGAACCACCTGCACACAGACACACTAACACAGACACGGACAGACAGACACGGACAGAAAGACACACTAACAGACACACACATCACAGACACAGAAACACTCACAGACAGAAACTCACAGAACGGACAGACCCCCCCCCACCCCCCCCCCCCAGACAGAGAGACACACTCACCGAATCACTCACAGACAGACAGACACACTCACAGACACATACACACTCACAGACAAACACACAGACAAACAGACACATACACACTCACAGAGAGAGGATGTGCGAAGCATCAGTACCTTTCTAGAAAGATCTTCAGAAGCTCACGGACCCTCGTAAGTGGCAGGACAGCAGAGGGGGTGATGCGTGTTTATCTGGAGCGTCGAGGAGGAAACAAACACAGCAAAATTCACACATGCTGGATGAGCGGAGAGGAACAACAAACCCTTGAGCACTGAGTGTATTGAGAACTGCTGCTTTTGAACATTGATTTTGAAACGTGTGAATCAATTAGTATCGTTAGAAGACAGAATCGCGATTCGTATATATATTTTTACGTGCACCTGTAGTTTTCTCTTCCTATTCTCTAAAGCAGCGCAGCATGGCCCCGCCCCCTTCGTTGCATGTTCCCGGGTGCAGGATTTGTCTGGGTTTGTGATGTCACAAACCCAGGAAGTAACTTGTTGTAGTCCCTACCAGCCATTTTTGTAGGCATTAACCTGCCAGAATTTTAAAAGACGATATCTCCGTTTGCATTGAACTTTCAGCTTCATAACTTTGCAGAAATTGTTTATGCTCAAACAGCAACATTACACACTAACTAAAGTTAAAAAAGGGAAAACCTTTACTATTGAGGAACAAAAATTGATGAGGTTATATTTAAATTACATGAACCCCAAACAAGGCAAATCTAATTAAATATTTGATATGATTATTATTTAATACACATTTAATATAATTTTAATAAACAGAACAATATAAATTAATAAAAATATAATTATTCTATCGTATAATCTAAATATAATATACATTATTTTGATAATTATAATTTAGTTGTTTTTTGTTTTGCCTTAACATATTTCATAATATGAAGATATTTTTGCAGCATTTTATTTCACTATATTATTAAAAATATTGATATTTAACCTATAAATCATTTATCTAAAAAAAAAAAATACAAATTAAATTACTAAAACTTTAACTAAAATTAAATTAATATGGAAAGTATGAAAAAACTAACAAAAGTGTCTCAATGATACACAATGGCTGTGATTAATAAATTGTAATTCCATATTACAATTTTATTTAATAATAATTTAGGAGTCTTTTGCTTTGAGCTCACATATTTGTATGCAGTATTTAATCTTACTGAATTATTCCAAAACAGGCACAAATAGATTGATATTTAATCTATAAACCATTTATAGACCCTCTGAAAAATAACAAAAAATGCTAAAAATTACATGTTATTAATATGTGATAATGCGGTGCACCTGGTCAGAAAGTTTGGGGTCATATATGTGACCCTGCAGCTATGTAAAAGCATGGTGTTTAAGTCGTTGGGGTTAATCTGTAGGGCAATAGCCACACACTATACATTGTTATTGTGGATCGGTGGCACAAATGTTATACATTTCCTGTTTTATGCCAACACACAACGCTATTAGGATATGTAAGTAAAGATCATGCGTGTCCATGAAGATATCTTTGTAAACGCCTGGTCCAACCGTAAAATATATCCAAACTTCTAGGTTGAGTAGTAATATGCATTGCTAATAACTTTATTTGGACAACTTTAAACTTTTTTTTCTCAGTATTTTGATTTTTTTGCACATCAGATTTCAGATTTTCAAATAGTTGCATCTCGAACAATTATTGTCCGATCCTAACAAACCATACACCAACGCAAAGCTTATTTATTCAGCTTTCAGATGATGCATACATCTCAATTTCGAAAAAATTGACACTTAAGACTGGTTTTATGCTCCAGGGTCACATATGATCTTAGTTCCAGTTTTTTGACAAAGTGTTGTTCTATGCCGCCAAGCGTGCATTTATTTGATCCAAAGTACAGCAAAAGCAGTAATATTTTGAAATATTTTTTACTATTTAAAATAGCTGTTTTCTGCTTTAATTTTGCAGAAGTGGACATGCAGCAGCATATTGTTTATGCTCAAACAGCAACATAGGACACTAACGTTAAAAAAGTGCCAAACCTTTAATAGTGAGGCAAAAACTTGTATGAAGTTATCTTTAAATTACGAATAATAATCCCAAACAAGTAAAATTAATTCACATGTATTCGACTATGTATGATTTAATCCACATTAACCCTATAATTTTAATAACAGCAAAAATACTGAAATTGAATATAATCAATTAAAATTATTACAGTGAATCTTTCACTAAGATTAAAATATAATGTTGGCCAGTATTTTGTCATAATTATAATGGACGTTGTTTGATGTTTTGGCACTAACATATTTATCTAATACAATTGAGACAAAATATTGTTTGATGCTATTTTTATTCACTATATTTATTATAGAAATATGTTGATAGTTTAACCTATACATTCATGATCTAAACAAAAAAAAAACAAAATTAAATTACTAAAACTTTAACTAAAATTAAATTAATATGGAAAGTATGAAAAAACTAACAAAAGTGTCTCAATGATACACAATGGTTGTGATTAATAAATTGTAATTCCATATTACATAATTTTATTTAATTATAATTTAGGAGTCTTTTGCTTTGAGCTCACATATTTGTATGCAGTATTTAATCTTACTGAATTATTCCAAAACAGGCACAAATAGATTGATATTTAATCTATAAACCATTTATAGACCCTCTGAAAAATAACAAAAAATGCTAAAAATTACATGTTATTAATATGTGATAATGCGGTGCACCTGCGATGCAGAAAGTTTGGGGTTCATATATGTTGTCCTCCTGAAGCACAAAACAGGTAAGTCGCGGGCGGTTCTATTGTAGCAATAGCCAACAATACATTGTTATGGGTCACAATTATAGATTCTTCTTTTATGCCAAAAATTCATTAGGATATTAAGTAAAGATCATGTCCTATGAAGATGTTTTGTAAGTTTCCTACTGTAAATATATCCAAACTTAATGTTTGATTAGTAATAGCATGGCGACAGAACTTCATCTGAACAACTTTAAAGATGATTTTCTCAAAATTTAGATTTTTTGTACCCTAAGATTCCAGATTTTAAAATAGTTGTATCTCTGCCAAATATTATCATATTCTAACAAACCATACATCAGTGGAAAGATTATTCATTCAGCTTTCAGATGATGCATACATCTCAATTTCGAAAAATTGACCCTTATGACTGGTTTGTGCTCCAGGGTCACCCAAAGCTTGTCGAGTTTTTTGAAAAAGTTTTTGTTCTATTCGCCAAGGCTGCATTCATTTGATCCAAAAATACAGCTGTTAAAAACAGGACTATTGTGAAATATTATTACAATTTAAAATAGCTGTTTCTGTTTTACATTTTGTCAGAATTGGACATTGCTGATAAAAAGTGATGCTTGAGAGTGGAATCAGAGGTCGGGGCGGTTGATGCTATCAGTTTTCGCTGAGTAATTGAATGCTCTGAGTACTCAAATGTTAAAATTTACATACAGTTGGAGCCGATTAGCATCTAAACGTCACGCACGCCACTACACTCTCACACACACTCTCACACAGCACACACACACACACACACATACACAAACACGCACACGCACGCACGCCACTCTCACACACACACACTCTAACAACACACACACGCTCTCCACACACACGCTCTCACAACTTCTGCACGAAATCGCATCACACTCCTTCTCACAAACGCACCACACACTCTGATACACATCCGCTCTCACACTCTCTCACAAACGCAAACTCACACTCTCTCACAAACGACACTCACATGTCTCTCACAAACGCACACTCAAGCACTCTCTCACGAACGCATACCCTCCAACTCCTCACAAACGCACACTCACACTCTCTACAAACGCCACACTCACCTCTCTCACAAAGTGCAAACTCACACTCTATCCAAACGCACACCCACACTCTCTCACAAACGCACATACTCCACTCTCTCACAAAGAACACTCTATCACAATACGCACATCTCTATCCACAAAACGCAACACTCTCTCACAAACGCACTCACACTCTCTCACAAACGCACACTCACACTCTCTCACAAACACACACACACACTCTCTCACACACACACACACAGTCTCTCTCTCTCTCTCACTCTCTCTCGCTCACACACACACACTCACACACACACATTCTCTCTCTCTTTCTTTCTCTCACACACACACACACACCCACGCTCTCACACACACACACACGCTCTCACTCTCTCTCACTAACACAAAACAAACACACACACACTCTCTTGCTCACACAGAACACACACACACACACACGCTCTCACACTCTCTCTCACACACACAAACACACAAACACATACTCTCTAGTTAACATCAACACACACACGCCTCACACACACCACGTCTCTCACTACACGCGCGACAAAAACACACACTACACAAACACACACTCGTCCTCACCACACTCTCCTCTCTCTCTCTCGCAAACACACAACCACACACACACAACACAAACTTACGCTCTCCTCTCTATCACACACACACACCACACACACACACACACACAAACACACTCTCTTCACACACCGCACACCACACGCCTGCGCTCTCACTCTCTCGGCTCACACACACACACACACAAACTCTCTCTCTCTCACAAACACACACACAAACACACACCTCACCCTCACACACGCTCTCACACACACACACGCGCGCGCTCTCACTCTCTCTCTCACACACACACAACGACATCGCCGCGCGCTCTCACTCACACTACACACACACAAAGCACACCCCACTCTCTTCACACAACATACACACGCTCTCACACCCACACAAGCTGAGCTCACTATCGAGCACATCAAACACACACACACCCATGAAACACACACTCTCTGCTTCTCACGCACTCACTACGCACTCGATCTCTCTCTAACCTCTCACATCACACACACCACACTACTACAAACCAAACACACACCCTGGAAGACACGGCTCTCACATCCTCTCTTTAAGCAGCACCGCGACAGACACACAGACACACCCAACACACCACAAAGCACACGTCTCTCCACACACAGCGCACAGGCACACGCAGCCTGACTCCGGCGCTCTCGACACACTCACTGCTCTCAGACACACACACACACACACTCTCTCTCACAGACAAACACACACTCACATAAGGCCACTGAACCACCAACGACGCTCTCACAGCACGCACACACCACGGCGCGGCGCGGCTCACTCTCTCTCCTCACGACACAGCACACACACACACACGCGCGCGCTCTCACTCTCTCTCACACACACACACACTCTCTCTCACACACACGCTCTCACACACACACAGACGCTCTCACACACACACAGGCTCTCACACACACACACCGCGCGCTTCGCACTCTCATCTGCGCAGCACACACACCACACAACAACACACCACACACGCGCGTAGTGGCCTGCGGCTCTCACTCTCGTCTCAACAACACAACACACACACACAACACACACTCACTGACTCTGCAAACACCACACGCGTAGACTGCCACACGGCAACCACGCGCTCACTCACACTGCGCGCACCAACACCACCACACACACCACACACGATCTCTCTCTCAATTTACACTATCTCTCTCTCTCGCTCTCACACTCACACACACACACACAAACCAACACACCAAACCCACAAACACACACGCTCTCACCCTTCTCTCACACCACAAACACAACCACATACCCCTATGCCTCCCCTGTCCTCCCTGACTTTGCACCAGGAACATAGCTCAGCCCAGAAGGCTCAACTCAGTGCGGTTAACCACGCCCTCTTGGCGGCCACGCACAGCGGCCCAACCCCACACCCCCCCTCTCACACACGCACGCACGCGCCCAGGCCTTTTGTTAGTGTGTTGCGGCACCATCTCACTCTCTGACTATCAGACACACACACAGTCCCGTGCATCTACCCACTCCTCTCACATCAAAACACAAACACACGCCCTCACACACACCACGCTCTCACACACACACACACAAGAGTGGCTGTGCGCTCCACTTCTCCTCTCACACACACCACATCACACACACCTCTCTCACACACCACACATCACCAACACAGCATCCGCATGTCACACACACCCCAGACAGACACAACCACACTACCACCGACGAAGGAAACCGACCACACAAATGGCCAACTGAACACCAGCCTCTCCTATCTCTCCACAGCTACATCTACAACTACATCTCAGCACTGGAGAACAAGAGCAGAAGGACAGTTACGTTCACATCGGCTCCTTTAGACAGCAGAAACTCCACCATCTCGGCCTGACCGCAGGCGAATCCAACAGGATCTACACAGCGTATGACATCGCGACTGCGGTGCCTGGCCCTCACATCGGAGATGAACCTGTTGAACACCTCAGACCGGTCCCCCTCGAACAACACCGACATGCCGGACCGAGAACAACGAGCCGGTCCGTGGAGCATCACGACCCCGCGCATTCTCACCGAGCATTACGAACGCCCGAAACACATACACCCTACTTCAGATTTAATACGAGCGATAGGATTACTTTAGTCTCATCCAACAAGACGTAGTTTTTGTAAACAGTATTGCGATAACGCATGTATATTATTCAATTAGATTAGGACAGCATTATTCACTATTCAACCTATCATTGGATAGTTTGTTTCTTTATTATTTATTGTTATTTTGACTAAGCCAAGTATATCATCATGTCTGCCAGGGTATCTAATATTAAAAGGAGAGACTTATTATTCAACACAGACTGGCGAAACTGATTAGTGCTGGCAGCTCCAGCTACTATGAATTATTTCAATATAACCATGTTTACTATCTTTTGTGTTTGGTTCCAGAGGGAATATGGCGATTACTGATTTAGGATACTTTAGTCATATCAAATAAAGCTGAATATGAAATAAGATTATACTATTTTAATATTTTTTATGGGTATTATGCCGATAATATTAGGATTGAGGCAGATTAGGATGGGGGTTAACATTCATCATTATATTTATAATTTAATCATCATTTAATATTCAATTATCAATTATATAGTTATATGTCGGCTAACATGAACAAGTGTTGAAATAATGTAACAATTTAAAAATAACTTTTAAAATATTTCACTATGATTAGGATACCCCTCTAGCTCTACTGAATATCATTGGACTAGTAAATAATATTCATATTATGACTAGCGTTTTCCTATTCTAATATTTATGTAGGTTTTATCATTACACAATACTGAATAGTATGCAATATGAATTTTAGTGGCACCAATATACCAAACAGCAAAGGCTGTTATTATACAAAAAGTTTCAATTCTTAATTTATTTAATTTAATTTATTAATATAATGTAGGAACGTTTTGTTTTAATCTCAAATGTTTCATAATTTGAAGCATTATTTCATTCACTGAATCACCCAAAATAGAAATAGACAATTATTTAATCTATAAAATCACAAAACACACAAACAACATCACCTGCTCATCTGAAGTCATCCATTAGACCTTATTCAATTGTTCAGATTATGTTTATTTCGTTAAAATAAATATATTTCTCATGGAAGCACTGCTTTTATTACATGTTTTGACACTTCACTTTTTTACACTATTGTGCCATTAATATTTTCATTGTGTAATAATCACTCCACAGTGTCTCGTATCTAGCTGTGAGTATTTAACACGAACCTCAAGGGTTTATATTCGCGCGGCTGAACTGATCTAGGCGAATGCGGATGAGAGCAGGCGCACAGTTTCAGCGCGCCACGAGCCAACAACCACTCATGGAGCCTACTGTGAGTTGAAAACTGATGGGTTAAATCCGGGTTTGCAACGCGAGCTAAAGTACCGCACAACCAGCACACACACACACACACACACCAGCAGACAGAGATTGCAATTGACTGGAGCGGATTTATGCAGTACAGGTGCGGTGCCTCCTACAGTGAAAATCTGCGAGGGCAACACTCCTTAACTCTGAATGGTTGAGAGTTACGGAAGTGACATCGCGCCTAAAGTGATGTGATAAAGGTGAGTTTCTGAGGCTGACAGAAACGACGGAAGCAGCAAGCGAATCCACCCATTCAAAGAAAAAGAAGCTGGAGCTGAATTTGAGTCACCTGCGGGCTTCCTGCCTCACATCCTCAAACACACACACATACTCACACACACCTCACACTCACTACACTCACAACGACTCACGACCCCCACACTCATCTGCACACACAACCACACACTCACTCAACCACACACAAACAATCATCTAACACTCAAGACAGCCCCACCACTCACACACTCACATGAACATCAATCACACTCACACTCCACTCACTAACACATTCCACACACTCACACACACCCACAAAACCACACAAACACATCACACACAATTCACCACACAAACACACACACAAAACTCTCCTCACTCACTCACTCTCACACACTCAAACTCACACACTCTCACTCACTCACTCACACCCATTTCAGCAAACTCCTCACTCACTACACTACACAACTCTCTCTCTCACTCACCACAATCACCACTATCAAACTATGTCACACATCAAAATTCACTAACAAAACACACACACACAACCACACTCACAAGCACACAAATCACACTCACAATCACACAAAATCACACACACACTCACAATCACATACACACAATCACGCACACGCACTCACACGCACTCACACGCACACACTCCCATTATATCAGAGGAGGAGGAACAACTCCAGAACACAAGCCATTATTCAGCGCACACACACACACACTCTTCTGGCTGGACTGCAAGGTGGTGTGGGTGGGTGTGTGGTGTGTGTGTGTGTGTATATAGTTACACAAGGTGATATTGTGACACAGGATGCACACTTTAACAGATGACCTACAGTCCAGAATGTGTGTGTGTGTGGGAGACATTAGCTGAACGTCTTTAAACCGTTAACAACCACCGCACAGAACAAACCTATTATGGTAATACCCTAGTACTGCATGATTACTAATTACTATATTTATATACCATGGTACTTACTTGTTACTTCAAAAAAATGTGTATTATCCTCATTAAAACAGCAGATAGAACACTGAACTGCCTGACGGCATTTCGAAAATAAACATCCTTAAAAAACATCCACCTGTTGATTTTAACATTAACAAAAAGTACCACGGTATATGTTTTTGGACATACTGTCATCTGGACATCTAACCGGACTCAAATCATCATATTGTGCTCAAATCATTATTGCAAAGAAACACACATTTGTCGTCTTAATCTTAAACGATTTTTCTTTCCAGCTGACATTAGGGACGCAACGATTATAGATTTTGTTGGTACAATTATTGTCTGAGAAATAATCACGGTTTTTGTTTTTTTCGGATTATTAGCACTTTATAATTTCCACAACCAATTTACTAATGTATTAAACTACTCAGAGATGACAAGTGTCGATTTATTGCTGGCTTTTTGAAAACAGAAATAAAGGTAACCAGCAAATTACAGCACAAAATAATAAACAACCAAAAAGGACAAACGAAGTCATCTCTCCCATGGGACATGGCTCTGTAAACATACCACGACAAGTATTTCTCTTTGAAATAACTAAGGGAAATAGATTCAAAAAAGTAGTTACGTTTACATTCTTGTGGCCTGGGGTGTACGACTTGGAACATGTGTGCAAAAAACATATTGTGGTTTTGAAGTTAATAAGTAGCCTTATTAAATAGACGACGAATATACTTGTTGTTCCTCACAGTGGAAACTGTTCTCAAGGATGGAAATGAAAATGAACTATGTAATTAAACTGTCATCCATAAGTGCCTATTCATTGAATATATTTCTAATAATCATATGATTTACATGTGGCCTGAGAATAAGTATGTTTCTATTTTGGTTGTAGATAGGGAGATGGGGCTGCGCACGTGTACAAACATTCAGGAGGACACAGACTTGTTGAGAATGCTGCCCCGTGACTTTTATGAATAAAGTAGATTAAATAGCCTACTGGAGAGACTCAGGTAGGCTAATTCACACAGGCAGCTGTCACCTCTCTCTCTCTCTCGAATAATGAATTCAAGTAGCTAAGGTTTAGTAATAATTAATTCAACTAACTCGTGATCTTACTGCCGAGTAATCTTTTTGATCTGAACGCGGTACAGAGGCGGAGCGAACGCAGCTTGAGATTCGGGTAAGGTGTTTGCTTCCGGCGTGCAGTGTTAAACACGTTTAATGTACAGCAAGCTGTGCATAACGTTATGTATTCGCTCTTAGCAGCAGTTTTTTACAGCTAATATTTACACGACACCTGGTCATTCGTGGCGTACCCAAAATGGTTCCCACAATATCGACAGGCATTTTCTTGCTGGAAGTAAAGCTCGGTTGTCCCGTAACCGTTCATCTAATGACATCGTAGTAGCTCAAGTGCCTTGATAAGCAAGCATTTTAGTGGGCACCGCTAGGATAACGTTTTTGTAGCTGCAACAGTTCCGTTCCGTGTAACAGAACACTCGGTTTAGCGGAACCTTTACTATTAATTAACCATGACGTTTTAAAGCACGGTTAATCGCGAAACCGGTTAATCGCTGCATCCCTATTTTTTCCTTATACCAATTTGGAGTAGACGTCACAGTTACGTGACTTGCAGCTGCGCGCGCATAGTGGTTGCAGAAAAACACTGGGAACAAGTGGAGGTAAACGGGTAAAATCCATGGAATAAAAGAAAAATATATTTTTGTGCCTGTTGATGTCAAGATCGGAATGCAAATCATTTTTATATAACACTGTCTTCATTTGACGCTAAAGCGAATTTACATGGGGAACATAAGGATGAAAAAGCTAGATTACTCTACTTTTAAAGCATAAATTAGATTTAAACAATAGGTCTACATAATATTCGCATATGCTGTTCATAGGGGACGTATTGTATTATCCCTACAGTTACAGCATGAAATATTATTTAAACCTTTTTACATAACGTTTATTTACTTTATCTCACAATTCTGACTTTTTGTTCTCGCAAATGCAAGTTTATATCTCCTAATTCGGACTTTATAACTCGACTTAACTCAAAAATAGTGAGTTTGTCAAATCTCAGGGAAGAATTGCGAGAATAAAGTCATAATTTTGAAATATAAAACGATGACAAGCTCTTGTAATATGCGTAGAAAATTTTGAAAATGACATCTAAGCAATATAATTTATAATCTTTTTAAACCAAACTATTTTGTACCGTATCCGTGAAAATCTTAGCTGTAAAGCTATCTTTCCTGGGTGTTTCGGCAACCCATGATTGCACGCGCATCATGAATCTTTACAACCGGTAATTGGATATGGGAGTGCTTTTGCATTAACGGGGTAGATGAGCTTTTTTAAAGATCTATTATTGTGTAGTGGTTTGTAACAGTGATATGTTGACATGCTTAATATTCAAAAACAGCATTATTTTTTCTAATACGTTACATTATTGGGAGGTACTCTTGCCCCGCCTCTCTAAAACGATTCGTTTCACAAAGTCCCTCCTTTGACAAGCGCAGTCTGCTTTGATTGGCTAGCTGACCCAGTGCATTTTGATTGGCCAAACACGCAAGCACTCGTCGGAAATGTAACACCCTTACCATAAGAGCCCGAGCTTCATCTTTCAAAAATAAATGTAAAGACAGAGCCCGAATGGGGAACAGAGTCACGTGACAGACACAATGATGAAGCTGGTATGTGTTTGCATTACACAAGCCACAGTTAAGACAGCTGGCTCCACTGTGAGTGTTTCTCTCTCCCCGCTAGCGTGCGCGCGCACAGCACACACACACACACACAACACAACACACACCACACACACACACAACACACACAACACAAACATCACACACACACCACCACCACAAAAAACACAAACACACACACACACTCCCTCTCTCTCACGCACACACACACACGATGCGCAATACTCTGCATTTGAACAGTCAATAGCACATACTTAACTATCACAAAACAGTAGGCTTGATTCAGAAGTGCCAGATTGTACATAGCAAGTAGAATTACCTCCTTCCTAGGTTCACGAAACGTGTCGTCATAAAATGCATTGCTGTTTGGTGTAAGTCATCTTAAAGGATACCTAAAAATGCATCTACTACGGACGGCCAAATAACGTGCTTTTGCGTTCGCTAGAAAACACACAGCCGTTCTCCTGACATGCGCTTCAAACGAATGCGGTACTGAAACCACACCTTCCTGTCTTTGCGTGAACATTTGGGCGGCATTAGGCGTTATCTTCCCACATCGTGAGGTAGATATGTTGGGTTGTGTTAGAACGAGCCGTTTTAGGGGGACTTTTCAGAGTCTTAACTTTGATAAAGAATAAAGTCTCTCTTTGGTTTTGAGACTTTAGTCTTGGCAACTTCAGGGATCTTATCTATGCACAATCAGATTGTAACACTCCAAAGAGAAAGGATGCCGCTTGAAATCGCATCATGATGAACCCTTTAACAGAGAACCGACAACACCACAAAAAACCTCAAAAAACAAATAAGAGATAGTAGGATGCGATTTAATATGACGTAAATCTGTTAACTGAATAAACATGGTTCAGGTGGTGAGAAATCTTGATAAAAACATCACTGTTGCATTTACCGCTAAGCACCTGATAGTCTACTGTTTCTAGAACACCCACGGTAGGGAACTGTTATGCCCAAAAGCAAACAACAAAAGACGTTTACTCACCCCTGAGTCATCCTAGGTGTATATGACTTCTTCTTTCAGGACGAATTCCACTCAGAGTTTTCGTAAAAATAGCTGTTTAATGGCACTCTGCGGGTGTTGCAGTGCATCAGTCCAAAAGAAGTTTAATAAAAAGCGCCCATCCATTAAAAATAAAATAAAAAGCTCTCACACGGCTCGGGGGGTGAACAAAGGCCTCCTGTAGCGAATGATGCATTTTTGTAAGAAAAATAACCATATTTAAATGTAATAATCACTTTAATGTAGCTGTTGTACACGGAAGCAGCTCCGGGCAGATGCGGTATGAGGTCGGCGATGCGCATGCGCCGCTCAGAAATGACGAACGCGGAAGCACAGTGGAGAGATCAAAACAAAACACCGGTCACTTTATTAGAAGTACACAACGAGGATTTGTAACGAAGAATGTCGGAGGATTTCGATATAAACCAAAAGGAGATGGTGCTCTTTCTAAAGTAGGAAACTTTGCTTCTTTTGTCCAGTTAACACGTTGGTTTGAACGAGATCCCACCGGGCGCGATGCGCAGCGGCTTAATGTGGGTGTTTCTGAACGATTCGTTCATCTTGAAGAACTCTTTATATGTGACTCGGAAGAATGAGTCGTGTCTCGGGAGTGATCGTTCAGGCGCGCATGCTGCAAAATCCTATAGGTTCTGTACGGAATTAGTAAGTAGTTCACTGGTGCGAGTCTGCGGGTTTTTCCGAGCGATCGTTCATTCACGTTGACAGACCCTTAGCATAACTATGCAGTCTGAGCAGGAAAGAGAATATGAGTTCATCTCTGAGTCTTTGGGTTTGAGTTGTTTGTTCATCACGTGACAGCCCCATATGCCCAAACCCGAAGACTTGTCAGATATGAGGTGAGGTGAGTTAATCATAGACTGAAGACCCAGGTAATCAATTAATTAATCTTTTCTGTTTCTTTTAGCAGTTTTGTATTGTTTGTAGTGTGTTCAACGTTTGCGTAAGTAGTAGATGTGTGAGGGAAGTAACACGTAACATTTTAATCATATTTTGCTAAAATGAACGAATCAGAACTGACTACTCGAAAAAAAGATGCGTTCTGCTGACGGGGCCTCAAGAAGGTCCGAAAGTCGGTAAATGATCCGAATAACGTCCATCACCTACTGAACTATACGTCATTCCGACCGGAGGCTGGCTTCCGTTACAACAGTGAGCGCAAGCTGCAGTGAAAGTGATTATCCGTTGGCACATTATGGCGCCTTTTATTGAACCTCTTTGGGATGATGCATGAACACCCGCTGAGTGGCATTTTTAAACCGCTTGAAAGATCAAAAGACATTTTTACCCTAACTCCCGAGGAGCGTCGAAGAAGAGAGTCAAACACCTAGGATGCCCGGGGGTGAGTTTAAGGATGCCTAATTTTCATTTTTGGGTGAACTTACATTTTAAGCCTTTTGTTTCAGTACCAAGGTAATACAATGGAACACATTGACAAACCATGCAGTGCTACAGTAGACTATAGAGACTGTGGTGATCATTCAGAGCCACTGTACATATAAACCAGCAGGGCAAGCATCACAGTGCTGTACTGTAAGGGTCTATAAAGCTTCACGAGCTGTCAGACCTGTTGGATCGTTGTGCATGAGTTATGACAGAGGTGTGTGTGTGTGTGGTGGTGTGGGTGTGTGAGGAGAGTGTGATGAGGGTGTGTGGTTGTGTGCGAGAGAGAGGAGTGTGGGTGTGATGAGGGGTGTGTGTGTGTGTGTGAGAGTGTGAGGTGGTGTGAGAGACGGTGCTGAGGGGGGGGGGTGGAGAGAGTGTGATTGAAAGGGTGTGTGTGTGTTCTGTGTGTGAGAGAGAGTGTGACTGCTGTGGTGTGTGTGGAGGAGAGTGTGATATGAGGGTGTGTGTGTGAGAGTGGATGAGGGAGTGGTGTGTCGTGCGAGAGTGGGATTGCGGTGTGTGTGTGTGTTGTGTGTGTGTGGGGTGTGTGTGTGTATGTGTGTGTGAGAGTGAGTGTGTGTGGGTGTGTGAGAGAGAGTGAGGGTGTGTGAGAGAGTGTGTGTGAGAGAGTGAGTGAGTGTGTGTGTGTGTGGTGTGTGTGTGTGTTAGAAGAGTGTGTGTGTGTGTGGTGTGGTGAGAGAGCGGAGTGTGTGTGTGTGTGTGTGTGTGTGTGTGAGTGAGTGTGTGTGTGTGTGAGAGAGAGTGTGTGTGTGTGTGTGTGAGAGAGAGAGTGTGTGTGTGTGTGGAGAGATGAGAGTGGTGGGGGTGTTGGTGTGTGTGTGTGAGAGAGAGAGTGTGTGTGGGGTGGTGTGTGGGTGTGTGTGTGTGAGAGAAAGAGAGAATGTGTGTGTGTGTGTGAGAGACTGTGAGTGTGTGTGTGTGTGTGTGTGGTGTGTGTGTGAGAGAGAGTGTGTGTGGTGTGGAGGAGGGTGTGTGTGTGTGTGTGTGAGATCCTGACGTGTGTGTGTGTGTGTGTGTGTGTGGTGAGAGAGAGAGAGAGAGAGAGCGAGAGTGGGTGGGTGGGGATGTGTGCGAGAGAAGAGAGGAGTGTGTGTGGTGTGTGTGTGTGTGTGTGAGAGGAGAGAGAGTTGTGTGTGGGTGTGTGTGTGTGTGTGTGAGAGAGACGAGTAGGTGGTGTGTGTGGTGTGTTGTGTGAGAGACGAGAGAGTGTGTGTGTGTGGGCTGTGTGTGTGTGTGTGTGTGTGTGAGAGAGTGGGTGTGGGTGTGTGAGAGAGAGAGAGAGAAAGAAAGAGAGAGAAAGTGTGTGTGTGTGTGTGTGGTGGGAGAGAGCGGTGTGTGTGTTTGAGAGGAGTGTGTGTGTGTGGTGTGTGTGTGTGTGTGTGAGAGAGTGGAGGTGTGTGAATTGAGAGAGAAGAGATAGAGGAGAGAGAGTGGTCATGTGTGTGAGTGGGTGGTTGAGGGTGCGTGCGTTTGTGACGTGTGATTGAGGGGTTGTGTGAGGAGGTGTGTGTCTCACCTTCACCAGCAGAGCCTTTCAACCGTCTAGCCCGATCTCAATTTTCAGATGCACCCACCATCAACTCATTATCCCCATGTCACCTGAACACACACACAAAACACACACACAACACACACACACACAAACATCAACACACCACACACAGAACAACACCACACACACACACACAGTATTATAGGCCTGCGCTCGTAAACTGTCCCGCTTCTGCGCTGCGGGTGTCATTTCATGCCTTCGACTGTTTAACGGGTGTGTGAAGCAGCTCCGCGGATCACTCACCGGGTTCCGGGTGTTTTTCGGGTTTGACAGAAAGTTTGTGATCAGACACCGACGGGATCCGCCTGAACTGCAGCTATCAGCGGCACGAACTTCCGCTCTCACCCTAGCGCCTGCAGACACTTCAGAATAAGAGTCCCCTTCCACACCCACCGCCTCAGACCTGACACGATACAACGGTACACGTAAAATAAAATTACAACAATGCAAATGGAATAAGTAAGCAACACACACATTAAGATAATAATAGTACCGAAATAAAATATCATACTACTACTAATAATAATACAGGAATAAATCAAATGGCATACACTTGGGAAGCGTCATTTCAAAATAAGAGTCGACTTATCAACTCAATACACTTGCTGTGTATTAATAAATCATATGTTACGCTAAATAAATAAGTAAACAAATGGTGCTGCAGGGTTAACATAATCTACTGGTAAATCTGTTCAATTCATAAACATTGTCTGTCTAGTGTCTGTCTATTATTACAGCTTTAGATCTATGTTTGCATGTAAATGTTTAAATTTGTTAATGTTAAAATGTTTTTTGTTGTTTCATAAATGAATGTATAAATGAATACAGAACTACATACTTTTAAATGGTTGTGAATATGCATATCCCAGGTAGCGAAAAATGCTCCAAGAAAAGTTTTTGAATTTCCCACTTAAAGGTAGTTCACACAAAACTACATAAGCCAACACAATTTAATCAGCTAAAACGTTAATCACTAAGATTTTCTTATTCAGACGATCCAGGCGTGAGTATATTAAAAATAGCTGTTTAACGCCACTCAGCGGGTGTTGCATGCTTCAGTCCAAAAGAAGTTAAATAAAAAGCGCCCATCCATAAAAAAAAGTGTCTCACGGCTCCGGGGGGTGAACAAAGGCCTCCTGTAGCGAATCGCTGCGTGGGAAGGAAAAAATTTCCCCTTTTTCAAAAGTTTATAAGGCTGCGATTACGTCGACATGAAGCAGCTACGGCCCGGATGAAGGATGAGGTCGGCGTTGGGCAGCGAGCTCCGAAAGTGATTAACGCGGAGGGGTATAGTGCGCAGGGACCGAGTGATTCAAATATCAAAACACCGGTCACTAATTAGAAGTACAAAACGACGATGTGTAAAGGAGAAGAATGTTCGGAGATTTGGATATAAAGCCAAGAGGAGACTGGTTTGCTCTTTGCGAAGAAGGAACTTGCTCTTTGCTCCCGTTAAACAAACGCGGTTGTAGAGGAAGTGGATCACAGGCGCATGCGCAGCGTGACCTATACTCATCGGCCCGGAGCGCTTCACGTGTACAACTCTGGTCGAAAGCTACATTAAAGTTGATGATATGTTTTGAATAGGATATTTTTCTTACAAAAAGCTAGGCTTCGTAAGGGGGAGGGCATTTGTAAACCTACCACCGGAGCTGTGTGAGACACTTTGTTATGGCGGGCGCTTTTTATTAACTTCTTTTGGACCGAAGCATGCAACCACGCCGCTTGGCGAGTGGCCTGGTTTAAACAGCATTTAATATAACTCCGACTGGATTCGTCTGAAAGAGTAAAGTCATATACACCTAGCATGACTTGATAGGTGAGTAATTTATGGGCTAATTTTACACTTTTTATGAAACTTATAAATAAAAAACATGCGAATGTTCTCTGAACGTTCAAAACATCCAGTTTTTAAAAAATTTAAAAAATAGTTTTTTTTTTATTTGGTTGCGACACAATAAGGAAACATTCCCTTTCAAAACAGTATGAAACCTTGGTACTTCCCGAAGTTTTCTGCTGACCGTTCTGAAGCAAGTGTCAACCTTACAAAAGAAAATTAGTAGGAAATCCAAAATAAAATGTTTAGAAAAACAGTTCCCATGAGACCGATGTATAAAGAATCGTTTGGGTGCTAAAAGTTTCTTGAGAACATTAAAGACCAGATTTTAAACGTGTACGATGAACGCTCCATAATTTACTGAAGAACCGTCTTGATCATAACTTAAGAGCACCTGGCCATGAAGTCTGGGAATTATCTTTTTGCAGTCAGAGTAGTCACAGTAGTGACTAGCTGATCCCACTGCTAAACAGGTGAGTTATGTTGATACTCGAATATAATGACTGCTTGGCATTCCACTGAAGGCCCTCTCTTTTAACAGCATTCATCCTGTTACTTACTCTGTGAGATTCTAATGTCGTCTAATAAGGCCGAGTGGCATCAGACCATAAAGCAGCAGGGCACGTAAAAGAGCAATCAGGATCTGAGTGCATGACAGTTATCAGCCTCGAAAAGAAAACGCTCCAATCCTCCATAACAGCACAGACCAAGTCCAAATTTCACCTCCCACCCTAACTGCTCTCATGCGATATATGGGGATGGGATGACAGCGCCGCTATGACACTATTATTGCAGAAATCCAGCCACAAAAGAAAAACCAACCAGCTAGAGGACCAAAAAACCATCTATATAGAGAGCGCTGGTGTTGTCAGGAGGGTTATACTAAGCATTCACTTGAAGGAAATTCAGCGTAACCTTGAGAAGGCTCGAACCGCAGGTAAAGCACAAGAGAGCAGCTCTCGCCGTTCATTGAGCCAGCCTGTTTTGGACAGCAGCTGTAATGATCGGCAGCGGTTGAGCTCTCGAGGGTCTCTCGCGTGGCACCGCAGGCCTAGTGTCTTACGGAGCACGCGATAAGTTACTGCAAACCACTATACCACGCTAGATGCAAACACAAGGGGACGAGGGAAGGCCGTTAGGTGCGCGATGTTAATGAGCTCAATAACTGCATGGTATCAAAGTTGTGTGCCTGTGCCTGCCCGGCAGTGTCCAGGAGGAACAACAACTTTGTTAGGAAAAACACATAATACTCCAACAGTATGCAGGGAAGTTCTGGAAAAAGGCTTCAAAGTTACTGGATCCCAAGAATCGACCGTCAATCGCATGTTGTTTTCAAAGTTATATGGTCTTAATGGTATTCTCAAAAAAACGTATTTATGCAGCCTTTTTCTGACCTATTTTCAGTGGACGTTAGTTTCTGACGTTTTTTCAAGGTTAATATACGGAAAGGTCAGCGAAAGTAGACGATTCCCGTACAGGTTTGAACAATGATTTTTTATAAAATGGAACGTTCCCGTAATAATTGTTATAACCATAAAAAAAGGTACAAAAATAATCATAATCATATAACATTAAAAAAAAAAGAAGGATTTTTTTACAACTATCAGAAATATATGTTTAGGTAACTTAATGGGAACCTCAAATTCTTTTGTTAAATTACACAGTTTTCGAAATGTTACGTTTACATATACAAAGTAAACCATAATCTAAGAAATACTGCCCTCATTGCGACCATTTCCAGAACAAAAATCTAAACATGGGATAAAGCCAAGTAAAAAAAAAAATGTTTTTACTGAGGGGATTTTGGATTTCTTTTTTTAATCACTCCATAAATCAGAAAATACCAACAGCCAGAAAAAAAAAATCATGTTTTTAGGAATAAACTGTTCAATAAATAAGTGTGAATGATGTATGAACAAACCCCTCAGTTCAGAAGTATAGATAGGAATAAAGTTTGGCGGAGGGTAGCTGAAGTAGAGCAAGGGGAAACAATATCACACCTTAAAAAATGTAATTATTACTGAAATCTAACATGCACAATAGATTACGGAGACAAAATATACACGTAAAAATGCGTACGTGGATGTTTCTTGTTTCACTACACGTCTGAAAAGCCCAAAATGCCAAAAATCACATTCTGGCGCATGTAGAGGTCTGCCGGTAAAAACCAAACAAAGGTACCATCCTAAACTCAGTGGGTCTAACAGTTAGCGTGACATCATCTATGGTTTCTCCTGTGAAGATCAACTTCATCACCACAGAAGCCAATACAGTCTGTTGATATGAAAATAAGTTAAATACATTGGAAAAGGGTTCTTGCCCGCCGCTCTTCACAGAGGGTACGAGCAGGCGAACATTCAGAGGGAAATTCAGGCGTTGTCTCCGGGAATTATGTCCAAAATCAACAATCAACTCACATCTGCATAGCCCCAGAGATTGACAAACTTTTATAAGCTCAAACACCCGTGGACCTAAAATATTCTTGTGATTGTAAGTCAATATCAATAATTTCACAAGCTCTTGTAGGGTTCACTGCTTTGATGTCAGTTACGGCTCACAACATGCAGAGAGGGAATTAAAGAGAATATTTTAACGTTTCAGTTATTTTCATTTTTTTTTTATTGTTCGAAAATTATTTGAACCTTGACCTTTTGAAGTATGTTAGCTTCTCACACCCGGGACACTGCATGAAGGATTTCAAATGTGCGTTAGGTACAAAATGACGATGTTAAAAACTCTCAACAGAATAACATGTAATGAATAACATGATTCTGTTTAGATAGTTTTCACCAGTTCTCTATATGTTTTTGAAAAGTTATAAACTTTATAGGCTCTAGACAAAATGCTTTTCAGTAATCGTTCCTAGGACCTTCTTTATAACTTAATATTTGATAGTACGTCTCATAATTGAGGAAAAAAAAATTGTTTAGGAATAACAAACAAAAAAAAACAAAATTCATTCGTCGCATAATTCTCGGATCACATCTTTATTACGCTTATTCTGTACCTTGATGAAACATTCTAAGAAATTTTTTTGTAACCTTTAAATAATGTTATAATCACGAAAACCGGACATTATAACATTCTTAAAATATTAAAAATAAACATTCAAATAAAATTAACCTTAAGTGAAAAAGGTTAGTAGAATGGTGTAATGGTTTGTAAGCCTTCACAGGAAACCACGGACCATTATCAACATTGTAGAAATGCAATGCTCAACAATTGTTTAATAACTCCATTGGGACCTGGGCAACTTAAAACAAAAAACACATGTTGCCAGACGTTTTTGTTTTCTAACAGTCCCATGAGGTCAGATAAAACAGTATTTCTGAATGTTTTGAACATTCAAATGTCTGGCTTTTTAAATATTACCAGAAACCAACTCTTCCTTCTGGTTAGGCAAATGTTAAGGAAATTCAATTTATCATTTTGCGAACTAAATAAGAGATGTTACTTCTGAATGTTCTGAAACAAGTGGTAACATTAAAAAAAAACCAGTGGACGATATAGCTAAAATGTAAAAAACAAAACATGAACCAAGTATAGAATCGAAGCAAGTTTTCGTACTGCAGCACTGAATGGCAGCGGAAGATCGGACTCAACTAGGCTAGATGAGCCCCACGAGACAGATCTCAGTGACAGACCTTGTTCGCCTAGAGCGGCCACCGGGAACAAGATACCACAAAGAACCAGACCGAGTCCCGTTATGACAAATATGACTTGCTGCAGCTGGTTCGTCTGGTCAGAGGAGAACTGGCCCCCAACTGAGCCTGGTTTCTCCCAAGGTTTTTTCTCCATTCTGTCACTGATGGAGTTTTGGTTCCTTGCCGCTGTCGCCTCTGGCTTGTTTAGTTAGGGGCACTTAATATCCAGCGATATCGTCGAATTGATTGCACAGATACTATTTAAACTGAACTGAGCTGGATGACGACATCACTGAATTCAATGATGAACTGCCTTTAACTGAAAATTGAGGGTTTAACATTCATGATTATGACACTATGGCGCGATTTAATGCTGTAAAGCTGCTTTGACACAATCTGTATTGTTAAAAGCGCTATTTAAATAAAAGTGACTTAAAGCGCTATTTAAATAAAAGTGACTTGACTGCACTAAGCTTTTGAGAACATTATTAATGAGCAGATAACTCTGAAAGAATGTTCTATTAGCGTTTCATGGAAGAACGTTCATAATGTTCCCTGTTAGCCGGGCTCTCAGTCTCAGTGTGGTTGTTAATGTGATTCAGTCTACTGTAGTTTAGTTCATGTGTGTCAGATTCTAATCAATCCGCTCACCAAACCTGATCAGATGGAGCTGCTACTGACCTCCTGTTGTCACGCACCTCCTGGGCTCCCATAATGCCATGTTTTCTCCCATCATCCATCACTGCTGTCATGTCCAGAGCGGCGGCCGCAGGGGATTTGTAGATGTGAGGTCTGATTGTGCGTGACAACTTCATTACGAGCCAATCAAACCCCCCGCTTTCATCATGAGTGATGCATGTCAGTCCTCTCCAGCATCTGATCTCAGCTTAAACTGTCATATGAAGGCTCGAGTTCACACAAATGGCACAAATCTAAACTAAATGTAACTTTTAATCGAAATTGACATGACATGCTAATTAAAGGCGTCATGTGCAGCTGAACACACGAGGAGAGTGTTTGCACACTGATTTGTTTGCACACTTCTAGCACTTGATTCACTAAATTAATTATGCAAATTAGGCAATGGTCTGTGCAATAACTTAACGACTTAAATGAAATACTTTCAATAATTGAAATCACACCACAACCCTACTTCAGCACATTTGTCACTTGGTTGAACTGGATTGTCGGTTGTTAGAAATGAAGTAAAAAATAACACAATAAATCGCTTAATTAAGTTAGAAGCTTTTAATGATGATTTGTTTCAGCTTTTGTCTTCTCAAGATAATTAAGTTAAGTGCTGGAGTGCTGTGGATTATTGTGGTGTTTTTATCAGCTCTCATTCTGACGGCACCCATTCACTGCAGAGCATCCATTGCTGAGACACTGATGCAATGCTGCATTTCTACAAACCTGATGAAGAAACAAACTCATCCTAATCTTGGATGGCCTGAAGGGGAGCACATTTTCAGCAAATTTAAATATATATAATATAAACTTAAATATAAGTTGCATTAACTTTAAACAAAACTAAACTTACATTTCTTGGCCGAAAAGTTTCTGCATTATTTGTTAAGTCCAATTTCGTGATCTGCTTAAAAGATCGATTCATTCACAAATTGCTACATTTATGCTCATTATATGAACCTGGTACCTTGCAAACACATTTTCATTGATTTAACCCTGATTACTCGAACACAGAAAATTGTTAAAATGAGAAAGGCGACTTACATTTTTGTGCACAATGTGCATCAGACAGGCAGTGAACACACTGTGGACCTACCATCTAAATGTGCATTTGTGTGGAGGATTCGTAGGATCAGTAGACAAAACACTGATGCTCATGATGTTTCTCTCTCGGGGTGAATGAGAAGCACACATGAGCCTCCTACAGACAGTCTGTGTGTGTCTCGTGTCCAGCAGGAGGCAGCGCTCTGGAACACATGCAGACATTCAGCTCTCCTGCTGCTTTCTCATCATCCCTGTTCTGACAGAAACAGAAACAGCCGGGTTCCTCTCGCTGACCCCTGCCTGCCCAATGGACTAGCAGGATGAATTCAGAATACTATCACATACTATATGGCAGAAAGAGTAAGAGTTGAATGCTAGTATGCTATTCTAAATTCAGTTCTAGTGTACTGGTCACGACAGAGCACAGTATCCACTGAATGCTCTGTGAAGCTGCTTTGCAACTATCTGTATTGTATATTGTAAGCTCTATAGAAATAAAGGTGGCTTGACTACTAGTTTCAGTAGCAGTATGCAGCAATACATTCAGACTGACCTCATCACTCTCATGTTTAATGCATTCAATGTCGTGGGAATAAAAACAGTAGTTTTGATTTTTAAACCTAATTTTTTCGCAACTTTTAGGATTGATTAAGCATTACAGTTGAAAAGAGGATGGATGGATGGATGGATGTTTTGCTCAATAGATCATACTGAGAGGAGGGACGTGAAGTGTGTTTTTGCAGAAGGGAGGGGCTTCGTTCTGTTCCGACTGACCAATAGAAATGCAGCGACATACAGACGTCTTGTTTACATCCTTTATCATCATCATGACCACATAAAGGACATTGTCATTATATACATTATATCAATTACATGTAATGATCTCAGAAGCGTCCTATATGAGATTTTTGAATTGCTGCTGATTATATAATTTATAATGCTGAATAATGGATTAATTGCAGTCATTGTTCTCAGCCGAGTTCAGTGAACTCGAGCAAACCTAGTGTGTTAATGCAGTTATACAGAGAGTGACAGAAACATTTGAAGAGCTTGAAAACGTGGATTGAAAATGATGTGAAATCCATACAGACAGTGGACACACAACACACACACACACACACACACACACCCCACACACACACACACACACACACCTTGCCTTGGGTATGTTCTTCTCCATCAAGTTTTATGTCGGGAACAAGCTTCCAGGCTGCAGTACAGGAGAGCGTCTGCCTGTGGGACACAAACACAAACCGCTCGACCTCAGACGACCCTCATCTCACTCGCTCACTAGACGTGGTGTGTGCATATTCTAGTGTGCTTAATAGACAGCAGGGTCCCTCACTGACTCTGATAAAAACATTCCGATAAATAAAGCATTTCTTCCTGGAGCCACTGAGATTACAGTGGGAGCCGCTTGCGACACAATAACACGTTCAGGCAGATGTCTAGAGGTCTAATGGCTGTTATCACGCGGCTCCTCTGGGCTCCGAGGTTCATACAGATGATATATAGTGTCAGACGAGTCCTGGTTTAGCTTTAGCTGTAAACATTCACACACAACCTTTGGTCTCATCTCATGAACCATTTCACATTTTCACATCACCATCAAGGCATTTCTTAGTTGTTTATCAAGTTGTTTTCCTCACGGAGAGCGTTAGCTGTTGGTAGTTTCAGATTTTACTGCCTTTGTGGGAGTTTCTTGAATTTTTAAAATGTTAATTTTAGATATTTTTGGGAAGCAAAAAAGCTGGTGTTTTTGGAGAGAGAAATTAAGCTTGATAACCAAAGCATCATTTACTCACCCCAATGTTGATCCAAACCTGTATTTTCTTCTCTGAAACAAAAAAGACGAACATTTATGCTGCTCTTTTCAACAGATCCAATAGATCTATGATTATCAGAACAATAGATAAAGATAAGCTAGGTGTTTAAAGACTGTGCAAACCCACACACACACCACACCCACACATGTCTTGTCCGCTATCCTTGTAGGGACTCCTCCATAGGTGTAATGGTTTTTATAATGTACAGACCGTATATTCTATTGCCCTACACCAACCCTACCCCTAAACCTACCCCTCACAGGAAACTTTCTGCATTTTTAGATTTTCACAAAACTTCATTCTGTGTGATTTATTAGCTTGTTTACCCGTAGGGACCTCAATTTAGGTCCCCACCGTGACACGAGCCCCCATGAGTCAGTGTGTAGTCAGGTTTAAGTCCCCACCAGAATAGAAAAACAGGTACACACACACACACACACACACACACACACACACACGCTCATCCTCTAATTAAAACATGAATATTACTGCATGAGTTGATTCTTATTAAGCTAAAGCAGCAGCCTCAGTATAATGAGTGTTCAAACTCCTCTCAAATTAACTAAACTGCACAGCAATTACACAAACCAACAGACCAGTCCTTTCCACCCATTCAGAGAGCTGCTCTCCCTCTCCTCTGTTGTTTCTCATGTTCTTCTTCTCCCTCATGTGGAATTAATTCATGCAGACAGACACTCGCTCTGTAGGAAACTCCACTGAGTGTGTAAATATAACCTATATGGAGACTATATTTTTTCAATTGGGTTTAATCAGGTTAAATAAGAAATGCATATTCACCCAAATAACCAGAGAATATGGTATTGTTAGTTGATTTTATTGATGAACTAGTTAATCAGCTCGTACTGATATGAAGTAGAAGCTGCAACATAACCAAGCGAGCAGCTCATATAGTGCTGATTCTACAGACACATGCGCCTCACGCAGGATAGACACTCTGCGGTATTTTGCTGAACTCTGTTCTGCTTTGGTCAGTGTGTAAATGTTTCTTTTTTCCTGTCTTAGGATTGTGTTTCAAATGTGACGTTTCTGACTATCTAAAGTTTACTACAAGGAATTGTTTCTATGTTGAAATTGAACACAGAATCTCACAACGGTAAATGATCTCATGCAACTACATCAAAAAGTGCTGAATGTTCAATAAGGGTCATACTTATGTATTTCTTGGTCAGGTTATAGTTACTGAGTTCTGACTAAAGGGGAAGTGCAAAAAAGCAGCAGTTGTTATTTCCACACACATCTCTCCATCCGTCCAGAGTAAAAGCATTTAGAGCTTGAGCTCTGAGAGGATTTCTGTCGTCTTCAACTCTCTTCTCTGGTAATTCATTTACACACAACACAGTAAACCTTCTGTAGTTTTCAATTTTGCTTTATTGTCAATTCTGTATTATGATATAGGCCTAATTGTGTTTTCAGTTGTTTGTTTATTCTGCTGTAAGGTGAATGAAAATGATGGAAGCATTGGTGACGTTCCTCCTCACTGGATCTCTGATACAAGGTCTCATTCCTAGATTATTCCTCTATTCTATTTAACAAGATGAATTATTATTATTTTATTTATTTATTTAGTCATCTAGCAGACGCTTTTATCCAAAGCGACTTACAAATGAGGAAAACAGAAGCAATCAGTTGTAGTATTAAAACAACTAAAAACAGATCCAAACTAAAAGCTATAACTATATATATATATATATACACATTTAAGAAAATAAAAGAAATTAAATAAAAATGACAAATGCATACAACAACATTTCAAAACTTAACATTTAAATGAAAAAAAAACAATAATACAATGACCAAATACCAAAAAAGGAAAGATTAAATAGATGTCTAACATAACCTAAGCCACACACCCAAACAACAAAACATACATATGTACTGTATATACACACACACATATACTGTATATATAAATACATTCAATATATATGTATATATATATTATTTCATTTCCATTTGTATTTGTTGAAGTACTGAAATAACTCAAATTAAATAAAACTAAAACTTAATAAAAGACCTATACAGACATAATATATTCAGACATAATTTAACTCAAGTTAAAATAAATAACAAATACAGATAATACAAATCAAACGACAGTAGTTTATCAGTAATCCTAAAAAATAGCACTGCCAAACACACATGCTAAAAACAACAACTTAATTACACATAGTAAGAAATGGTTATAAAAACTGAAACAGACGTGAAACAAGTAGTAGGAATTAATTAATTAATTAATTAGTATTATTATGAAAGCCCTTTCATGTGACCTTTATGAGATAAAGAGCAATAAGTGCTGCAGAAGTTTGTTCTGCTTGTATGATTACTTCCTTCTATCTGTTTGTGTTTTAGGTGGTTTTTGTGGCTACAATATCAATCTGCCGCAGCGAGTAGAAGCTCTGAAAGGATCCTGTGTTTTCATCCCCTGCACATTTGATATTGATCTGAAATATAAAGATGACCTCACTGACAGTGCAAAGAGAATGTGGTTTAAAGTCGGAAGTACAGCTGTGTTTGACTCCAGCAGCCCCAACACTGGACTGTTTAAAGGAGAAATATTTGGCACCGCTACAGAGAAAAACTGCACCACACGCTTCAATAATGTTGATCAGAGTCATGATGGCTCATATTACTTCAAACTTGAAGCCAATGGTGAATTGCAATATAATTACAAAGAACCTATACACTCCCGAGTTCAAATTACCGTCTTAGGTGAGTGTCATATTGTTCATGCTGCTTCTACAGTGTGACTGGACATGAAAAAGAAATCTACTACTGAACAATATGTACCTTCATTTTTGGATATAATAATCCATATGATCTTGTAATATCTCTATGTGTGTTTCAGGATCTCCCCCCAAACCTACACTGAGCATCTTTCCGGATCAGCAGGAGACGACTGAGGGAAGTTCAGTGAGTCTGCGCTGCTCTACTAAGATCTTCTGTCCGTCTCGTCCACCATCTCTCACATGGAGCTCATCTCTCATCGAGAGCATCACAGGACAGCAGTATCAGAGCCAAACTGAGCTCATCTCTGATCTGAACTTCACTGTTTCTCACCGTCATCACAGAGTCACTTTCAACTGCACTGCAACACACCAGCTACAGCAGCCGAGCACAACACTGCGCTCCCGTAGGCTACGCGTTCAGTGTAAGACAGGAATTATATCAATCTGTGCTGAATGATCATCTATAATTAGTGCAGTAAATCATAAAGTAATCGCCTGAATGATTTTCTCCTCCATTAGATGCTCCTAAAAACACATCGGTGAGGATAAATCCAGCTGGTTTAGTTCTGGAGGGCCGTTCAGTGACTCTGATCTGCAGCAGTGATGCAAACCCAGCGGTGAACTACACCTGGTACAGAGACAATGAAAGACCTCTGAATCCAGTTCAGACCGGATCAAACCTGACCATCAACAACACCGACCCGACACACAGCGGACGATACTACTGTACAGCTGAGAACACACACGGCACACAGAACTCATCAGTGCTGCTGGACGTCCAGCAGACTAATTTCTGTCTGCGTCCTGCTGACGATTAACATTTAAAGCTGATCACACCTGTTTCTGTGTTCATCAGACTTTAGATATCCATCCTAAAATCATCATTCAAAGAAAAACTCAACTTTTCTCTTTTGCTTTTGGTTCACTGTTTATCTCGAGTGCCTCATAAATGTGACCTTGGACCACAAAACCAGTCATAAGGGAACATTTTTCTAAATTGAGGTTTATACATCATCTGAAGCTGAATAAATAAGCTCTCCATTGATGTATTGTTTGTTAGGATCGGACAATATTTGGCCGAGATACAACTATCTGAATATCTGGAATCTGAGGGTGCAAAAAAAATCTAAATATTGAGAAAATCATCTTTAAAGTTGTCCAAATGAAGTTCTTAGCAATGCATATTACTAATCAAAAATTAAGTTTTGATGTATTTACGGTAAGAAATTTACTAAATATCTTCATGGAACATGATCTTTACTTAATATCCTAATGATTTTTTGGCATAAAAGAAAAGTCTATAATTTTGACCCATACAATGTAAAGTTGGCTATTGCTACAAATATACCCCAACTGCTTAAGACTGCTTTTGTGCTGCAGAGACACATATAAATGTAATTAACTTGGTGTACATATGTTTGGATCGCGTGATTTGTTTTTCCCAAAAAGCAGGTTTACATCAAACCTGCCTGATGAATAGCATTATGTGAGATACTAGTACCTCCTTTATGTATTTTAATTGCAAATAAAATTTCCATACATTTGTATTAGACAAGTGTACTTTTTATATGTGCTCTATAAGTACATTTAACCTGATTACTACATTCATAACTCAGTTAATTCTCTTTAAGGATAGGTTCACAACCACTTCTGGATATTCTGAAGAGTTGGTGTATCAAACATTTGACGTAGCCATTGACTTTCCTAGATGGAAAACAAAGTATTATGGAAGTCAATGGCTACCAGCAATTGTTTGTTTATCAACCTTCTTCAAAATATCTTCTTTTGTGTTCAACAGAAGAAAGTAACTCACACAGGTTTGGAACAAGTGGAGGGTGAGTGAGTAAATTATAATAATTAAAATTTTTGGGTGAATTATCACTTTAATACTTTTTTTTTAGATTTTCAGTGAAAATATGAAGAGTACTAAACTGCTAAATGTGACTAAGACATAAATATATTAAAATATTAGAAAAATTTACATCATTAATTTTCTTTAAAAGCGCTTTACAAACAAAATTTGACTTGGCTACTAAACTGTGTGGGAAAAAATCTCACAGACGCACACTGAAGGATCTACAGACCAGAAGACCGCAGACAGGAAAAAACACCTAGCAACCACACAGAGCACCCTAGCAACAGCATATAACAAACAAACAACAAAACAAAACAACCTCACAAACGCCACTCACGCTGTCATCAGATTTGGTAAAAACCTGGTATTTATTAACATAGTATTTAAACAGCCTGCCATTATGAATCCTCACAGTCTTAAACACACACACACACACACACACACACACACACACACACACACACACACACACACACACACACAACACCTCAGACACACACCACACACAACAACACACACACACACACACGCACACACTCTTAAGTGTAATTACATCCTGTAATGCCCAGCGCTCCGTGTGCATGATGGATTATTGCATGACACCATTATTTAGCTGAAAAATGATTAATGGTGTACGAGCTCCATAAACACTGAGCTCTGAGCTGGAACTGAGAGACAAGCCCACGGAGAGCGTCTGTGACCCGCACACACCTCTGAAATAAACACCACCACGGCCTACATGAAATATGAGCCGCATTAAAGCGCCATTGTTCTCCATATGACAGGAGGAGCAGAATTCATTCAACATTCGTCCAAGAGCGATAAACTCTTCATTAAAACTCCAGACGGCTGTACAAAAGCACTGGCACTAATGGAAAAGTGCAAAACTCCACATAAAAAAGCATGAGATTACAGCTGTCTGCCAAGAAAAAAAACAATGAATGTTGCTTGAAAGAAATAACTATTTCCTCATAATACTCCTGAAGAGCCGTCAGCGCAGAAAAACTCTGCAGGATGGTGCCGTTCCAGCATCTACCAGCTAACTAGACTATGCTAACTCTTAAATGAAAGTGTGACTTAGTCAGGGCTGCCAAGTCTACTTATTATAAATGCCTTTGCACTTGTCTTTTCCTGGAAGACACTAGACAGCTGTGGGTTGTGTTTTCTGGGCTTACTTTCAGATTAAAGTTGAGTATTTGGGCTTGTTTTATCATTATTTAATGTGTGATGTGTGTCAGTGCCATGGCAATCTCTAGTCCATTTCTTAACCAGTCTATTTTGACATCTGAAGTAATTCGATTCAGCAACTTTATGCCATTACAAGCTGCTTTTGATGCAATTTCTTTCCTTTAACCCTTTATTTCTCACTTGGGGGTCACACTTCGGTCAAGTAAGACCGAAGACAATAAGCCTAACTTTAAAAATAAAAATGAAATGAATGTACTACATGTTGTTTCATTAATATTAATCTTTTGTATTTTGAGAGGGTTTAGGATTTAATGGCACACTCTAAAAATAACGTGTTGGCTCAACAAAAACATCTATTTCAACATTTATTCTCCTTCAGTCCTATGCAAAGCATGCTGGGAACTACCGCCCAATTTCCAAAGTTAACAAGACGTTTCTACAACTTAATTCTTTAAGAAAATCAATTAATGAGTTTACATTACACACAATATTAAGTTAATGTAATAATCAATATCATTTTGTCAGCAGAACTCATCAAAATAATGTTGCCACTTTTAGGTTTCAAGGATTCAAGGAATAATTAAATTAATAAATTATAATTTTTACCGTGCAACATGCGTTATTTTATTAAGTTGTGGTAACAGGTCTCCTTATTTATTATTTAGAGTGTACTACACAATATTCACCTTTAAATTATGCACCACTTATTTCTATATAAAATAACATACATATTAGAAACAATATTTATGTAAGTGTTCTCAGACATGAATACTTTTACTAGTTTCTGCATTTTATTCGTTCCTGCATCTATATTTATACACTGACTCATTGGGGCTGATTTGTAGATTGCACTATAAAAAAACTGCTTCTCATTCAATTCCTACGGCGGTCATTTTTGACCGTGAAAGTCACAAGTGCCTTTGTGTTCATAAAACAAAGTTACCAAGTTTAAAACGTTACATTTTTCATTCTAAAATAACCAAAGATCATCAGAGGGTTCAATAATAAGTTCATATATGTGACAGTGAAAACGAAGTGTCTGGAGTTTATGTGTATTATGATTTTTGAGGACAATAAAATCATAAATTTTTCAATTCAGTGCGTTTATCTCCTGATGAGATGGTCTTGTAGTTGGACGACTTTCTTTTGGAACAGACTAGAAAAGAACGAAACCGAACAATATTTGTGGCAGAACGTTAAAAACTGGGACAAAATCCCTTTCTGTGCTTATTTTGGGCTTGTTTTTCCAGAGCAGGTCGATTATTTCTCAGATCAGATTCTGAAGATCAGACTCACGATGAATCAAAGCTTTCTAACAGCAGGACACGTCATGATCCCAAATGTTTTTTGTTTTAACACCAGCGATTCTGAAAGCGCTTTACTAATGAGCATATGTGGACTCAAAGCCGCTGTCCTCGCTAACAAGTCCCTCTAATGAGATCATTAATTATGTCCCCCAGCAGCTCAAATCTGCTGCATCAACATGTCCAGAACAACACAAAACCAGCATGTGGGGTGTGAGAGCAGATTACGGGTCAGCGTGAGACCACAGGAGCCGCGAGCGAGTCGCGAGGAGACGTGTGTTTTAGAACGGCTGCCGTCTGCTCTTAAACCACCATCTGTATGAGAGAATGAATGAGACCGTTCCCTGGGCTTCTGCAAAAGCTGCCTGAAGACATCAATAACCAGTTTTTATTGTGAAACCAAATATGAAAGTGAATTTGTCTTCAAAGATCAGCTGCTCCACAATTATTTTATAGCTCTATACTCCTACTGGATGATAGGGGTGTAACGATTCATCGATATGGATCGATACATCGATACGATGCATCGATGCCACACATAAAATATCGATATCTGTAGTATAAATAGGCACCTTTATTTTGGCACTGTCCACATTTTCTCATAATGCCCGTCTGTGCATTACCGCCAACCCGTGCATTCTCGTTCAAACTCACGTATCAGGACTCGATATAAGGACACCAAAACAATTTATGGAAAGTGACTTTTAAGTAATGCGTTACAATATTGCGTTACTCCATAAAAAAGTAACTAATTACGTTCCTTAGTTACTTTTTATGGAACGTAATGCGTTACTTACTTTGCGTTACTTTTTAAATCTGGACAGGGCTTGCTGTTTGTTGTTTAAAATAAAAAAGTTTATATTTTGGCAAATAGAAATCCTTTCACACCCAGAAGTGATGAAATCGCTAGGCGACGGAAAGTACAGAGAATCCGAAAAGACATTTCAACCACTTCAGCCATAACAAAGACACAATTTTTCTAGAATAATGTGTGCCGTATTAGTACCTTGAACCGGATCATCGAAGCTCAAAGCAAATCGAATGTATTAAATACAAAGCATTTTGCGTCATATCTGAGGGTGTTGCATTATTTTTATTCATTTGAGGAATACTGAATCTGTGTTTTATTTTTTTTTGTGAGTGAGATGAATGAATGCATATTCATAATTTTTAGAACTACAGTAACATCTTCTAGTTCTGTCAACCATGGCACACCAAGCTGTCAGTCAATAAATTGGGAACAAAGTACCTTGCGTAACTTTATGTTAAAAAGTAACTCGATATTCCTTGTAAATTAAAATATGCGTTACTTTTCCTAGTTACTTGAAAAAAGTCTCTGATTACTAACTTGCGTTACTTGTAAATGCGCTTTACCCCCAACAGCTGCTAAGGACTGCCGAAGGAACAATTGTTGACGTAAAGAGGCTCGTGATTGTTTGCGGAACAGTCGCGCGCTGTGTCGAAGTTTGCTGTTCATGCCCACAGTACAGCTCATCTGACCCACGCGAATACTAAATTGAGCTCTCTTCCACTTTTTTGTGCATGATGATAAATACAAGGACAAACTTTACGAATAAACCTAGTAACACAGCGTTAGGCATATGTTCCCCCCCTTACGATATTAAATCCGGGGCTTTCGCGTTCGTTCTTAAAGTAAGCAACTAATATAAATCTACTTCTGTCAAGACAAATATATCTCACGGCTCCTGACTAAAGTACCTTTGTAGCTTTAACAATTATTAATCTATATTTAATTTATACAGTGAAGACTATGCAGTTATTTTACATTTGATTATTACATTTCGTAGCATACCTGAAAATTGATTTTAGACTGTGCTGAAAAACCTGAAAAGCACTGTTTATTAAACTTGTGTCTTTGTTGTATTGTATTTATTTTCTGCTATTGCTTGTAATTTGGTTATCTGTAGAAAAGATTTTTAGCACTGAGCCCATAGTGTCACGATGTCAGACAGTTCTTACCATGGACTACATTTCCCACAAGCCCCGCACCTGCAACTAATTACACACACACACCTGTTGTCCATCAGAAGCACTATAAAGGTTGCTCACACACACACACTCACTGCGAAGTACTGAATGAAGTTTACGATTGTCTGTCTGGTTGTGACTGCTCCGTGGAGAGCGTTTCCTGAGCCTTAGTCTAAGTCTAGTCTGTTCCTGTGTTTACCTTTTGCCTGTGTTCGACTTTGCTGTCACAATAAAGCTGCACTTGGATCCGACCCTGCCTTCTCGTATCCTTCCTTCTGTAACAGAATACTTCGCCACCGAGGATCCAGCAGCCGTGTCTGGCCGCTCCGATTGAGGATGGAGTTGGCAAAAGAACTGGTCCGTCTACGACAGGGAGCACAAACCCTCGAGGACCATATCCAGACCTTTATAGAAATTGCACACTATGCAGACCTGCCGGATTTTATGCTGATTGACTTTTTTGCTCATGGACTAAATGAGCCACTAAAAGCTCACCTTGTCCGGGATGGTCCTCGTGGATCACTGGCCCAGTTTATGGATTATGCACTTCTGGTGTCTGGATCTTCATTCACTGTGGGTGAGTCTGATCCCGTTCCTGTAATGGCGGCCCTTGCAGAGATTCATCCCGTCGCAGCTAAGGAACCAGAGCCGTGTCCGTCCATGGCTGTTCCCCTTAAATTGACCACAAAATGCCAGAGGTTGGTCTCCAGTGTGGAGGATCCCCCTGCTGAGATCGGTGCGAGTGGCTGGTGTGTCCGTGTTCTCAGCGCTGGTAACCCCTCTAAGCTCAGCGGCGGCGCCCGCTGTAGGAGAAGCCGAGGAGGCGACACCTGCTACGGACCTTCCAGAGGTGGCGGCCATGGCTGCAGAACCTCTCAGGGAAATGGCATATGCTCCAGCTCCCCTCACGGTGGTGAGTCCTATTCCTGAACTGTTTGCTTGTCTGAATTCTGCGGGTAACTCTGATTCTGAACTGTCTGCTTGTCTGAATTATACTGATAACTCTGATTTTGATCTGTCTGCCCATCCTGGCACGATTACGGAGGTTGTTTGTGAGCTCACTGACCGTCCTGTCACGGCTATGGAGGCCGTTTATGAGCTCTTTACCTCTCCTGTCACGGCTATGGAGGCCGTCTGTGAACTCTCTGCCTGTCCTGTTCCAGCCATGGAGGCCGTCTATGAACTCTCTGTCTGTTCTGTTCTGGCCAAGGAGGCCGTTTATGAGCTCTTTGCCTGTCCTGTCACGGCCAATGAGGCCGAGTATGAACTTTTCGCCTGTTCACTTGTGGATAAAGAGACTAATTATGAAGCTGTGTTCCCTTTTGTCCCACCCAACCTCCCTCTTTCTACTCCTCTGCCTGTCATGCTCTTCGTCCTGTCTCCGCTGTTCTCTGTCTGTCCCTCAGGTCATCCGTCAGGGGTGGCTAGCGGTCAGGATTTGCTTCAGGACATACAGCCTCCAGCTGCACCAGGGTTGGAGGATCCCAGATCTCTGGTTCCGGCCTTCGAGGCCTGGACTCCACTTCGGTCCTCCAATCATTTGATATCGCCTTGGCTCAAAGCTCCCTTGTCTCCACCGTGGTCCGTCAGTCCACCAGCTCCGCTGGGCTTCCTTGTCCCGTCAGCTCCGCCCGGTGTTCGTCGCCCGCCTCTGGCCTCAGACACACTCTCCTCTCCGTCTTGCTCGTCCCTCCGCTCTCCACGCCATTGGCTCCTCTCTCCCTCCGGCTCCGCCTTGGTTCTCGGTCGCTCCGACTCCACCGTGGCCTTCCGGATCCTCGCCTGCGCCTCGGTCGCAAGAGCCGTCGGCTCCATCACAGCCCTCCAAACACTCCGTGTCACCCCGGCTCTACGGCGCTCCGCCTCCACCTTGGGTTCCGCTTTCCTCGGTTCCGTCTCTGTTGGTCGGAACTCTAGTCTCTGCATCATGGTTCCTCCCGCTGTCGACTCCACCGTGGACTATGAATTGAAAGGTCTGGTTTGAGCGTCTGGAAGCTGCTCTTAGGCGGGGGGCACTGTCATGATGTCAGTCAGTTCTTACCATGGACTACATTTCCCACAAGCCCCGCACCTGCAACTAATTAATTACACACACACCTGTTGTCCATCAAAAGCACTATAAACGTTGCTCACACACTCACTGAATAGTGCGTTCATTCAAATCTGGTTTTTAATAATGTTCTGTTTAATAAATACATTATTTATTAGGGGTGTACGGTACACAAACATGACGGTTCGGTACGTACCTCGGTTTTGATGACACGGTTTGGTACAGCAGGGGGAAAAACTTATTTTTTTTATTAAACAGTGGTTTACTGAACCAATTTCTCTTTCTTTAAACAAACTAAGTTATAATTAAAACTTCTTCGGCTTATGCTCTAAACTATAGTGAGCCCTTTACAGTACATAGAAGTACATTCACCGAGCCCCAAACTAATAAAAAAAAGATCGATCTAACAGCACTCAACTTAAAAAAAAAAAATTTATGCAAACAAGTAAATTGCACAATGTAGTTCAATTAACTTCAAAATTAAAAAAGTTCTATTTGTTGATGAAATATATTCATTTACACAGTGGCTCTCATAACTCGTTTCATAACAGATTTATTTAAACATTCAACAATTAAGACATCACTAACAGGACCGATAAATAACGGAGTAAACTAATATTTCGCTAAATGCTCTTCTCTAGACTTAATTTCTGTAGTGAACTAACGAGCTGCGGACACTGATGACTGCCTGAGGTGAATGAAATGCTACGTAACATTTCGTTTACAAGCTGTTTTATTGACGTCTTTCCGCGGTTGAAACGCAGTTGAGTGTACATGATGGCGTGAGAAGATTCATATTCATGTTTTATAATTGCGCCTTAAACTATAGTTATGAGAAGATGATCGAGTGAAACTGGCATTTAATGCCATCAGTCGCACCACATCAAAGAGTGTCAAAACGGCATTTATATTGTTTGAATTTCCTTGACATAATTTGCAAGATGAGACTTTGTTTCTTCTCAAAAGGACATATATAAAACTGGAAGTTTCCAATGTAGTTCCGCTCGTGCATTGGTTAAACCAATGCTGTATTTGTTCGGTAACATGCGCACCGAACCGAAAGAAAATTTTCGTACCGTTACACCCCTATTATTTATACATCGTTCACTGAACGCTTTTTCTAGAAACATTTTGTCTCAATGTTCATCTAACAGTTTTGAAATGTTGCTACTTGTTTTCAGACGTTCGATAGCAGTCAAAGAACGTCAATAGTTTTGCAAACTAATAACCTAGACATTTTAGAAACGGATGCTCGGAACATTCAGAACACGCAATGGGAACAATTATCATGTTAGTAACCTTCTTTTTCGGCTGTTCGACACAGAAACAATCATGCACTACAGTACTTTTCCATTGTTTTTCTATATAAACATGCTAGACAGACGTGTTTGACCGCCGCGTTCATGCATGACATGCATTCTAAAAATGTAGTGTTCAAGTTAAAAGAAGCTTTAAAATGTCCTCTTGGCTGATTAGAACATATTTTTGAGAGTTGACCAGAATAAGCTGCAATGTGGATGTTAATAGTCAAACATCTGGCTACATGAATGAGCAAGAATATATTAGTATTCAACAGGAGGAAAACACTGACGTGTGCCGTGAAAGACAAACAGCTCAAGTTAAACTATCGGCCCTCAATTCACCAAGCACCAGATGCATTTCAGATTTCACAAAACTTTACCAAATGACCCCTCGAGGAAAGTATGAACAGCGCAGACAAAGATCTCCACACAAAACACTGAAACAGATTTTAATATGAGTCAGGATCTCCGAGCGCATGTCAAGAGATGAGCGATGTTTTATGGGCCACACTTTAGACGTCATAGCTGAGAGTATCTGATCTGATAGAAGTAAGAGTTTGACACATGAATGTGATCTAGAGGTTCGAATGCTTGGCAAACGCAGTCCTCAGAGCTGTATCCCATTTAACCATGCTTAAAGCCTTTATAAAGGTATTTAATGTAACACATTATATCTTTTCATAAATAATTGTACGCAAAGTTAAAGTGCATTATAGCATTTTAAGATTTGTCATGCATTTTAAACCTTCTAAAGGTGTAACAATGAATAGATAAGTATTATAATGTTATTATAACTGTGGTTACAATTATTCATAAGATCACACAATGCATTATAAAGTGCATCACAAGGCATAATTAATGCATTAAAACTACTTTTATAATGCATTATATATAAAGGCTTTAAGTAAAGTGTTACCGGGGTTTTTACTGATGTCGTAGATTAAAGCGTGAAAACATCTTGAGCTTAATTCAGGCATTTAACCACAAAAACCCATCGACTTCAGTAAAATAGAACCGGAAGTGTGCAAAATGTCATCCCTGTTGCACTCTATTAATCAGATGTGTTATTAATCAGCTACAGTAGCTGCTATGGTTTAATTGTAGTTTTCTCAGCAAGACTCTCTGCAAACTGTTGTCATTACACCAGCTGAGCTGGAAGGAAAAACTGACGACAAGTTGTGTGAACTGACTGAAGGATCTCTTCAGTACAGTAAGAAGCACCCTGGTTTAGCTCCTCGATCTGCACACGACCTCATTCTTACCTATTTAACTGCTCAGAGGATTTTGCGCACACAATTAGGAAAACGCAACTGATTTAAAGGTTATAGCAAGACGGCAAAATCTTTTTTTTCATAGCTGTGAGTGCACTCTTAAAAATAGACAGCAATGCCATAGAAGAATTATTTTTTCTTATTGTGAAGAATATTTTAATAACCTAAAGAACCTTTTGTGCAACGGAAGATTCCATGGATGTTGAAGGTTCTTCATGGAACCATCAATGCAAATAAATAACTTTTCATTTTAAGAGTGTAGGTCTGTTGCAAAAGTGTTTCTTTATTTTTTTAAAGGTTATGTAAAGGTTAGGACAAAACGTTCTTAAAATAATGTATATGAAACGTTAATAACATTATTCATATTTATGTACGTTCTCGTAATGTTGAAAGGAAACGAAGTTCTAAGAACGTTTGCTGAATGTTTTCAGAAGACATTGTGACAACATTCATGGAACATTCACGATGTTACTCGTTTTTGATGAATGTTCTTATAATGTTAATAAAAATGTTCTTAGAAAGAAATTTCTTGAAATATTATATGTAACTGACGAACAAAATCTTGGGAGACCTTTTTTGACCTTTAATCATTAGAAGGATCCGCTAACAGGGAAGATTGCTCTCAAAATGATGTTCTTAATACATTAAAAAACATTCTTAGAACATATTTTCTACCTCTTCGCTCTAGACAAGAAGCTAATTATGCCGCCTTATTAGATGACAGTTTCAACACTGCACATGCCCTTTGTGAAGAAATCAATTTTAGAGCTCAAAGAAAGGTTGGTTTTAGAATAGCAGATGAGCCAAGTGAAATTATTTCAATTTTAAATACATTTCATGCAGTATGACAAAGTATTGATAAAACACTATTCACTCTAAATGAAAAACAGTAGGCTTAGAGTAGCACATGTTAACATCAGTCGTTGTTGTTGTCTGTGCAGAGTGTTTCAAACACACGAAATTTTCGAACGAACACACGATTTGCCGGTAAGATCTGTCCGAAAAACTCCGAGCTGAGCTACTGTTTGCGCAAGGACGGCAAATCTGGGTTTTCGGCTCGGGGTATTTACCGGGGGCGCTGGTGAAGGCCACACTACATAAACCATCAACGGCGTGCCTGAAGGGGGGAAGTTCAGGGTCCCTAGGAAGGGGATCATTCAGCCGCGAAGCACACAGGTTTATCCACGGCGCTCTCGCGAACTAAACCCAGTTCAACGACCCCTCATGATTAAAACTGACTTTGCTGAAATCTCACAAAACAATTAAGAGTTTTGGTGCTTGGTTGTAACACTTGCCGTCACAATGCAATCTTGTATATGCAGCTGATATCTACCCCTGCGGCCAAAAGGTTTTGTTGTTGAAAGTTTTTTTTTTTATGTTTACAAGCTGCATGATTTGATCAAACAGTTAAGACGGAATATTGTAGCAAATTTAATACCTGGGTTCTGTGAATATAATAGAATAGAATACTCTAACCTGTTAACATGGGCACCGAAAAAAATACACGCGCCTTATTTAATATGTATATATCTCTCAGTTCGCATGGTATCGCGATACTACTTGGTATTGCGATACTTCATCTGGTATAGCATCGTAACATGTGCTTATGGTATCGTGACAACCCTACTTTGTACTGGTGTACTATATCAACATCAATCATAATCACTGTTAACAAACGAACACCATGACATACACTAGACCATCTGCGAACTCCGTTCCTGGAGAGCCGCAGTCCTGCAGAGTACAGCTCCAACCCTAATTAAAACTCACCTGCCCGTAGCTTCCTAGTAACCCTTCAGACCTTGATTAGCTTGTTCAGGTGTGTTTGATTAGGGTTGAAGCAAAACTCTGCAGGGCTGTGGCTCTCCAGGACCGACGTTCGCCACCCCTGCACTAGACTTCAGTATTTGGGCTGTGTGTGTTATATGGTGCTAACGTGACTGAAAAACCGGTTCATTTCACACTCCTGAGCTCCTGTTTTCACCTCCATCCATGATGTTCTTCAAGTCGCTCCATGTCTTTATCTCTGGCTCTGAATCTGAGCGCGGATCTGGCTTATTTTCTGCTGTCACCATAATTTTCTCCTGCAAACAAAAGCCCACAATATCAGGCACAGTATCTCACACACACACACACGCTCATCCCTCATGCACACACATGTGTTTTAGGACGGTTTCACCATCAGAACGAGTGTGGCTGTGATGAATGGCAGAAAAACACTGGTGTGTGTGTATATGTATGTGTGTGTGTGTGTGTGTCTTTGAAATGCAGGGAGAAATGATGATATTCTCTCTGTGTGTAACTGAGTGAAAGAGAAATGAGCCGACGGGTACAGAGACACCGACTGTGAAGCACTCGACATCTGATACCTCATTTAATTTAATTCTATGTCATTTTAAAAATGGAGGGAAATTCATCTGTGTGGCTGCATTAGGACTCTGGTGTGTGACGCTGGAGAATAAATCATGGTGGAAAAAAGCGTAAAGAAACGAGACACAAACTGAGACGCAAACACAGAGAATCAGAAGATGATCGTGAGGCTGAACAGCCAAAGATAACAGCGAGGAAATAAAGCGCAGAAAATATGAGAATACAGTAAATAAAATAAAAAAAATATCAGAAGACAAAGTGCAGAAAAGATGAGAATACAGTAAATAAAGCAAAAATATGAGAATACCATAAAGTGCAGAAAATATGAGAATACGGTAAAGCCCAGAAAATGAGAATGCATAAACTAAAGACAGAAAATATAAGAATCAGTAATAAAGCAAACTAGGAGAAGACAAAGTGCAGAAAAGATGAGAATACAGTAAATAAAGCACAGAAAATATAAGAATACAGTAAATAAAGCAAAAATATGAGAATACCATAAAGTGCAGAAAATATGAGAATATAGTAAAAAAATAAATAAAGAAAATATCAGAAGACAAAGCACAGAAAATATGAGAATACAGTAAATAAAATAAAAAAAATATCAGAAGACAAAGTGCAGAAAAGATGAAAATACAGTAAATAAAGCAAAAATATGAGAATACAGTAAAAGTGCTGAGAATATCAAAATGCATAATTAAAAAGCAGAAAATATGAATAAACACTATTTTAGATACAGTATGTGGGAAAATATCAGAATACAGTAAACCGACCGCATGTGAAATGTGCAGAATATGATCTATACAAGCATGAAACGATAATCTAAGCATAAAGGTGCGAGTCTCTGTCGGTGTCCGTGTTCACTGCAGAAGGACTCGTGAGGCGTTTCAAAGCGTCTCACCTTACATACATGTGTGTTTGTGTCTCTCTCATAACTTCACTGCTGACCTTCCCTCCATTAGCACTCATCTCTGTCTGATAAGACCGTGTTCTGTTATCTGGAACGCACGCCGATATTTTACCCAAAGTCTCTGAGTGTGTGTGTGTGTGTGTGTGTGTGTGTAGAGGGTGGATGTGAGTGGCTGAGAGTGTGTGTGTGTGTGTGTGTGTGTGTGAGTGTGTGTGAGTGTGTGTGTGTGTGTGTGTGAGAGTGTGTGTGTGAGAGTGTGTGAGAGTGTGTGAGAGTTGTGTGTGAGTTGGAGAGTGTGTGGGTGAAGAGTGGTATGGGGTGGCGACGGGGGTGGTGGTGTGAGTGTGTGGAGGTGTGTGTGTGTGTTGTAGTGTGTGCGTGTGGTGTGATGGGGGAGAGGGGGGTGAGTGGGGAGAGTGGGGGGGTGATTGTGAGAGGGGTGGGGGAGGGGGGGAGAGGTGGGTGGGAAGGGGGAGAGGGGATAGGGGGTGGGAGGGGTAGGTGGGGGGGAGGGGGGGGGGGGGTGGGGGGGGGGGTGGGGGAAAGAGGGTGGTGCTACAGAGACACGCGGGAAATGGAACATACAAAGAAAGACAAGGGGCTCAACACAACTGAGAAGGACCTGGCGCGGGCCTGACTGGAACCAGAGACACCCGTTTGACCGAGTGTGACGGGTGTGTGTGACGGGTGCGGGGTTTTGTGTGGGCATCCGTGTTTCGCCCTCCATGCACTATTCGCAACACTGACAAAAAAAGACTGGGCAGTGATACCGGTTTTGGGTTATTAGTGTTTAATCCACATCTCTGTAACGCGCCTGAGCCGGGACCTTGATGGAAAACAGGATTTTAAGATGGTGATAAAGGTCCGATTCATCACCTACTGCAACAGTGTGAAAAGGTTTATTATCCTCTTCTGCTCACCAGCTGCGTTGGATTTGATCAAATACAGTAAAAACAGGGGAGCTTATTGCATGAAAAAGACCATGTTCTAGGTGAAGAGTTGAAACGGTAGGTAGTTCTGTAGGCAGCTGTATGTCAGCATCAGCTCCAGGCGGCAAGTGGCACATGAGCGTCAGAATCAGGAGCAGATGCTGATTGTTGCGCGCGGAAACCTAACCTGGCTCTCCAGGAAGGTTTCAGCATCAGGGAATGATGGGTAGCACTAAAATCGCTGGGCAGGAGCGGGGGCGGCGAATGATGTAAAATGTCGACCGGTACAGCATGACAGCGGGTGCCTGCATCGGGCTGAGCGGCAATGTGGGGCTGGGAAAGGAGGAAGCGGATGGGGTGGGCTGGGCACAGGACCCCAGCGGTGCGCTTGCGGCATTCTGAAAAGTTGAACCCTGCGTCTCAATGTTCATACTATCCATCCTAAATAGTATGTGAGATTAAGTGTCCCAAAGGATAGTATGTTGAAAAGAGTATGCCAAAAGTCCCCGATGGTCTACTATTTCAGGTCGATTTATGAAGTGTGGATCCGTGCACATGCTAATCTAAAATTGCCCACAATCCATTGCGCATTGGTGAAGGATTCTGTTCAGAACTACAAACACGAATAAACTATTAGAAAAAATACCACTTGCTGGATGCGTGCGATCCGACGGTTAGGTAGAGAGGTTTGACAAAAAGGGGTTTGAGTTATTATAATCAACATTCAACCTGTAAAAAAGATGTATTTATTTTATCCGGTTACATTTAATCGCACCAGCATGACAACTTTTATAACACCTCCATTTGGTCCGTTAACTTTTTAAATGCATCATTTCAGAACAGTTCTCCCTGCAGACCCGCGGCTCGCAGATCACGAGCTACTTTCGTTTCTCATGCCCGTAACGGTATTAAGTTAAGTGAAAATGCAATGTGGAGGATGTAACTGTGACAAGATGATTGACAGGCCAGTTTATAGTGACAGGATGTGTGTAATTATGCGACAGAGCATCCGTTAAAGACTCAGTTGTGTGACGTGATAGTATGTCCCGAAGCTTGCCTACTCTTCTACTACACACTCAACAGTGTGCACTTTTTCTTCACCAAAAAAAGAATACATTTAGGGCATAGTGAAAGTAGCACACTGAGACCGCCTTTCATCTCGATTAGACTACACGTGAAATACGAACATTGATCGTGCAAAAGATGCAGGTAACACTTTATTTCGATAGTCCACTTTAGACAGTCTATTAACAGTAAGTAACTTTGCAACTACATGTCAACTAGCAGTTAGTAGAGTATTAGTAAACTGTCTGCTTAATATCTTATTCTACTAACCCTAACCCTACCCTAACAGTCTACTCTGAGAGTTAGTAGACATGTAGATGCAGATTAATGAGAATTAGTTGACATGTAGTTACAAATTACTTATAGTTAGTAAATGTCTAAAATGTCGGATCTGAAAATAAACTGGTAAACCAAGACGCAATATGTGAACGGCCCCTAAAGCTGCATTTCATTCAGTTCCTCGCATGCCAAACGTGTTCGAATCTACACCAGAAACTCTACATATAACTTTCAGACGGATAGAAACTTATTTGCTCTAATTCATCACAGGGCTGCAGCATCAGCAGGTTTGGACAGACGTCACGTCTCACTCCTCACCGTGATTGGCTGTGGCGTTTCTCACCTCTCATCAGCGCTGCTCAACTTTCTGACACTCTCTGCTGTCAATCGAGCCTGTGGAGGAGAGCGGACGCGTTCGGCTCGTGGGCGATTCTCGGCTGAAGTCAAAAGCTGATTGGCTGGAGAGCTGTGATGGTCATGTGACAGTCTGTGTTTGGACAGCGTGGGAGTGAAGGGCAGCACCGGAGATCAGGCACATCTGTAAAAGAGATGAACGTTTCAGCCTCACAGAGACACGGAGGAGAATCTGTCTTTCTCTTTTCACTCCCGCTCTCTCTATTCATCTCGTTTCTGCACATGAATATCTCAAAGCAGTTTCGGTAACACTTTACAATGAGGTTAACAGTTAGCTGCATTACTTAAAACAGATAGTGTAGATATAATTCTAATTCACAAATAATTACAAAGAAATGGCAAGTAACACAATGAATTAAACATGAATTTTGAAGTAGAAAGACTAAAATAATATTTTCTTGTAAAACCAACAAAAAAATATGAAACAAAATAAACAAAAAGTTATTATTTAACTGCTAGTATACTTTGAAAACGTACGTGTCCCTCTAAGCATTTATTAATGTTAATACATAATTAATTTATTAATGTATTTCAAATACATGTCAAAAATTATTTTAAAAAGAGAAAAAATATATAATATCAAATTGGATCACTAAACTTGTGAATCATCTTAATGGAATATTTATCTTATTTGTTATTTCATAACACATTATAAGTTGAGTCTCTTTAAGACTTTTTTTGGCAAATTAGTCCAATAATCTGTTTTACATTCAACTTTAATCATAATAATATATTTTTATTTTCTTTAACGCATGTATTAGGACTGGTGTACCACTAAAATCTGAATTTATCCATTAAGTAATGAATTTTCATATTTAATTTATAATTTGGTTACAAAGACGCGCACATACCCAATTTTTTTATAAAATAAGTCATAAATAATATATAATAATAAAATAGCATATTAAACCATTGTGAATCACTTGAGCTAGCATGAACTGACAATGAATATTTGTATTTGTAACTAATTTGAACAAAGATTAATAAATACTATAACAAATGTATTGCTCATTGTTCTTAAAGTACATTCCTGACTGCTAGAACAAACCAAAGGACTCACAAATGAAACGTCTGACAGTAAAAGATAGTTTTAGAGTTTAAATTAAAATCAGATGTACCTGTATTTTTTCTACATTAATACTGTTATTTTCCTGTTTATTACTGAGAAGCTGCTTTGAAACAATCTGTTTTGTATAAAGCGCTATAGAAATAAATGTGATTTCATTTGACATGTTTGAGTGAACACTGATAAGTAAAATATTAACATATGCACAATTCATAAAACATAAACCCTGTATCTTCCAGCTTATTTCCTCACAGCGGCGCGTTCATCAGGAAAACAGAGAAATTCAGAATTTAAACGGCAATAAAACCCAGAAGGGACATTTAATAAGGCAATTATCATTAATGCTCAGAAGTATGAGATATAAGTGCATCATAACTGAAACATTAACACATTTTCACTCACCTACAGTTTTGACTCGGAGAGAAAAAACGAAACCATGATAATGTCAAATGAAACGGGTTAAACATATTTCATGCATCTCACTTATAATAAATATATCTGTAAATTAGATGAGTTTGATATTCAGTGAACCTAAACTGATGAGCCGTAACGAAGTGTTAATTTGCAGTGTTTGTTGAATACTAATGGCACAGCGTTGAAATGAGACTCTGAAGGATAAGGCTCGCCGGTCTCGGCGTGTCTCTGACTCTTCTGTTTCAACAGATAAAGAAAAGCTCGTGCTCTTCACCAGCAAACCTCACACCATCAGCTGCTCGCTGCACGCGGAAATGACTCCGAGTCCCCCTTGTGTCACGTTGGTTTATCTTAAAAGAAGCAATATCTTAAGTGTTTTAAATTATGGCTCCGTAGACATGATATCAACACATCCGTAAAAAAGCCGGAACGTGGCAATGCATAATGTTCTTTAGAATAAAAACAAACAAACAACATACTTTTTTTTTAAACTTTTTCAAGAATACTACATGGGGTTAATATACATTTTATTATTATATATGTGACGAGTGGGGGCGGGGCCGAGAGCCGTATGAATGGAGTGAGGCTGGTGGAGTAATTGATAATGAGCGACAACCTGCACCACTCACCGGTCTCCAGTCCCACGGAGGAGCTCCGGAAGGATAAAAGGAGGAGTGACGCCAGTAAAGACGAGAGAGGACCATGCCTGGATTTTATTTTATTTTATTTTTTGTTGTGTTTTTTAAAGTTTTTTTTAGTTTAAAACCCTCAAAAGAAACTTTAATAATAAATAACTCAAAAAGCGCGGACGCCCCTCGCGGAGACGACTGCGCGCACAAACATAACCACACCAAAAATAACGCCCGCCTGGTCCGCCGTGGGTACTGGAGACCGTGATGAGCATTAGTCGCTCAATTATCAATTACTCCACCGGCCTCGCTCCGTTCCCTCGGCTCTCGGCCCCGCCCCTCTCCATTTCGTTTTATTTGGTATTTTACATTATTTCTGAATGTAATAATAAACGTGACTACACCCATTCAACAGCTGGGTGACTTATAGTCAAGTGGACTTATTTTTCCAGAAAATACAATAAATACTCACATTAAAGATTTCAAACGGCGATAAAATCACAGGAGCTCATTAAATTGCATGATTATTTGAATTAGTAGTGGCTCGTATTATGGCAATACATATGATCACGGTGTAAAATGTGAAGTTAATATAGTTTTGTGACAAGCAACACTTTTTTTTTTAGTTTAACTGATGTGATTTTTATAATTTATTCCTGTTTTTTTTTTTTTTTTTTTTGCTGATGGTAATTTCTACTTCCCCGTATTTTATTTGATTTTGTGTTTTGGTGAGGATTTTCTTTTCCCCAAAACTGCTAGTTAATGTTATCAAATTGGGCTAAAATGTACTGACTTTGCTCATACAGGGTATAATAACTTTCTGGTCAAACATTATCGGCCTACAAAAAAAAAAGCTATATTATGACCAAATCTTGAATACATTTTTTTTTTTTATCAACTTGTTTTCTTTCAGTTGGCACAGGTTTGGTTTTGTATTTCTTTTCAGAACTGACTGATCGGAGTCCTCATTGATCTGAGCTTATGCTCAGTTTTTCAGAGATTATTGCCAAAATTATCCATAAATAATGCATTTCTCACTTAAAAACTGCAGTGCATGAGCTCAGATCAATGAGGCCTACGATCAATAAGTTCCAAAAAAGAAACACAAAACCTGTGCCAATTGAAAGAAAACAAGTTGATGAAGACTGAAGTCAGTATTTGGTGATAACGTAGCATATTGAGATATTTACAAGCTATTTTTAAAGGGCCAGTCACTTTTAAACACCAATTAAGGACCTTCATATGTACAGTTTCTGTCATGCCACACTAATTGAAGCTGAATGGTTTTACGGCGTCGTGGTCGATCAAAATAATTCATCATCTGTGAACATCACAGCAGAACTGACGCGTGCTAATGACTGTGATCACGTCTCACCGTACACTGCTAATCAACTTCAGTGGAGAGAAAGAAAAAAAGAAAGACGTGAACAGAAGAGACGCAGGATTTTAAGCAGCCCACGAGAGCCAAACGTGCTAAGATTGAGTCACATGATAGAGGCCGGGTTATTGATGACACCATCACTCGTGATTGGTTATTGATCACTGAACTGTGTCGCTCTCTCATATTCACTTGTTTATTAATGTGGAAAAGATCATTTATAGCAATAGCTACCTACACAGACTATATTTAAATGCATCACATGTATTATTCGTGTATAAGGAGATCCCAGAATGCATTGCAACAAAGTTAAATTATAGACAACAAAACATTATTGCACCTAATATTTGGGTTTATTATGCATTTTATGCCTACATTAACCCTATAAAGCCTACTGTATCATATTTAATACGTTTCTAAATGATCAAAACTTTGCTTAAAAACCTGTTGCTACTGCATGTCTTCTGTCGTCTGATTGATAGTTTAAGAGTTTTTTATCCAGTCAAAGGTCTTTTAGTATAATTGTCCAGCTTCAGCTGGAGCTTCACGAGTCTCTTTGCTGTTAAATCTGGACTGATTTTGATCAAGTAAAGGTCAGAATAAGTGCAGTAATATCTCCAGATGAACACTTACTGCACTGAAGCAGCTCAGCTTTACTTGATTCTCCATCAAAATCAGTTTTCGAGTCCTCAATCTGATCCTCATGATCTTTTGAAGGAGCGTTTTGTTTCCAGAGCTTTACTTCACTGTTCCTCACGAGGAACTGATCTTCACAAGCCCTCCAGAACATCTCACATCTTTCTGAGGAGCTTTATTCTTTCCGCCGCATCCCGCTTATATGTTTGGAGCATTTGAATATCATCTTACTGAGACATATGTGACCCTGGAGCACAAAACCAGTCATAAGTGTAAATTTTTCAAAATTGAGATTCATACATCATCTGTAAGCTGAATAAATTATTATTATTGATGTATGGTTTGTTAGGATCGGACAATATTTGGCCGAGATACAACTATTGAAAATCTGGTATCTGAGGGTGTAAAAAAATCTAAATACTGTGAAAATCGCCTTTTAAGTTGTCCAAATGAAGTCCTTAGCAATGCATATTACTAATCAAACATTACGTTTTGATATATTTACAGTAGAAGATATACAAAATATCTTCACACAACGGAACCTTAATATCCTAATGATTTGGCATAAAAGAAAAATCTATATTTTGACCCAAACAATGTATTGTTGGCTATTGCTACAAATATACCCCAGCGACTTAACACTGCTTTTGTGCTCCAGGGTCACATATGATTGGAGATATAGAGCCACGGAGATATCTGCTATACTGTTATAAAGATCTCATTATTTTACATTACAAGCATCAGAATCTCATCATATAAATATCAGCATCTGCACCAAATCATATATTTTTGCTCAGTTTGAGCCTCTAAATAAAACTGAGCATTTTTTCCCTCCATATTCTCACTATATCAGTCTATATGAGGCATAAAAGCCTGAAGGATCAAATATGATACAAAACATAAAACACAGATTCTTATAGATTTTGTCTAAAGGTTGAAATTGAGATTTTCTGACTATGATTTCATATGTTAGGCTTTACAGTTAATGCATTGTTCAAACTTCTTTGACATCAATTGATTTTGTGTGTTTCACGTGAGGACCTGTAGAGTGACTCAAATGAAGCGCCGGTTGTTCCCTCAGAAGGCAGCTGCCTATGTAGTACAGTAGATGATAAACAGAGTGCTTCTTTCGATCTCAGACTCAAAAACACAGACACAATGGTGCACAGTGTGTGTTAAGTGTGTGTGTCTCTTGTAAGCAGGCGATTGACTGCAGCTCAGGCTTTTAGAGCGGCCCGTCTGTGTGCAATAATTGAGGTGATGTTATTTAAAAAGCACTCAGGAGCAGAGAGAGAGAGACAGGCAGACCGAGAGAGAGATACGGAGAGCAAGAGAGAGGATGAAAGGAGACAGATGGAAATGTGTGCATTAACAAACAAACATTTCAGTGAGGTTTCATTCAGAACAGTCACCTCATCTCAGCCTTTAGAGAGATTTCTGGACTTTGAAACTAAGAAACGTTTCTGGCACAAACTATATGCATTTAATCACTAAATTTCACTCCTTCAAATTTCACAAACACACGTTTACTACATGAGAGAGAAACTTTCTAACCTTTTGATTGCAGAATATTTCATGCATTCTGATGAAAATGAGAGTATTTATAAGCCAGCAGGTGAAAGTCTGATCACCTAGTAAAGTAACAGCACATTTAATCTCATTGATGGAAGTTACTGTATAATTTACACTAACGATCAAGATTTTTCTGTTCACCCAGGCTGCATTTATTTGATCAGAAATACAGTAAAAATTGTGAAATATTATTACTATTTAATATAACTGTTTTCTAGGTGAATATATAGACTGTAATGATTTCTTTGATGCGCCGCTGAATTTCAGCATCTTTACTCCAGTCTTCAGTGTTACATGATCTTCAGAAATCAGTATAATATGCTGATTTGCTGCTCGAGAAACATTTCTGATTATTATCAATGTTGAAAACACTTGTGCTGCTGCATATTTGTGTGGAAACCGTGATACGTTTTATTTTTCAGGATTCACAGATGAATAGAAAGTTCAAAAGAGCAGCATTTATTTTAATAGAGATCTTTTGTAACATAAATGTCGTTACTGTCACTTTTGATTTATTTAATGCATCCTTGCTTAATAAAAGTACTAATTTCTTTAAAAATAAAAGAACATTTCTGACCCCAAATTTTTGAACGGTAGTGTAAATAATGAGAATATAAGTTATGCTTCTCGTCTAATACAGTGTATTTGAATGTAAAATCATATGTGAATTGTTACCGTGGTAACAGACGAACATCTCTCAATCCAGTAAGCGCTCGAGTCGGCGTCACCGAGGGCCGTTCACAGCTAAAGGTGACTGCCATCACAACCTGCATATGACACAAGCTGACAGTTACCCAGAATGCAACTGGAGGAGTGTTATTTTAGTCTGAGATGCCAAATAGCTTCTTCCTGATAAAGTCTAAAGGAACAAGTTGTAGCCATTTACTTCGCCTCACTGCGAGAAAAGCAGGCATGTTCCACGATAAAGGGATTGATATTTTTCCATTTAAACCTTCACTCTATAACCGTTTAAGATTTCACCTACTATATTCTATAAATATATATAGACAGTCAAAATATTTGTATATTTATATATGTTAAAGTCAAGTATTTATTATCCTTTTAGTTTATCTCAAACCAAAATGATAATAATACTTTGACTTTTCTTTCACAAATTACGATTATTGATAAAACTATCAAAAGACGGAAGATTATGAAAACACTAAATAATTTAAAAATGTAACTTTAAAGAAAAACAATTAACCTTCATTATTATAACTTTTTTTTCATCCTTATGCCTTTTTCAAAGTGTACGTAAGA
>JADLZN010004490.1:95000-140000 GCA_018155175.1 Sinocyclocheilus anophthalmus
ATATTTTTTCTAAGTTGTAACTTAAACAAGAAAATACTATTTCTAGTACATTTATAGTCTTTATACTTCAAAATGTTATGTTTACTTTAACGTTACTGAAACTTACTGGCAATTTCTGAGTGAACCTTATTTTTTTAATTACCTCACAACCACCAATTTTTGTTTTTCAGTGTATGAATGAGAGTCCCACCGATCCCTGAAATGCCATTTGTACAAACATTTATATATATTTCAGTCTTTCCCCATTCAAGCAGGAGGACCTGTACTCGTATGAATGAATGCAAACAGCTGCCCGAGGGCGTTATGAATATGGGCCGACTAGCCTTAAATAGACTTCAGCTGGACAAAACAACAGTCTCAATCATACGAGCGGCTTAGGAACGACTCACTTCACCTTTAATAGCTCAAACATCTCTGCTGCATTCAATAAAACTCATGAATGATGTCCAGCATGGTTATTTTAAGCCGCTTGTCATGTTTACAGCGTCTCTATGGATGTTTTTATATGATGACAGTACAAACCCAGCGGCCGGCTCTCATTATCACAGTCACTCCTGAAAAACAACCTCATACGGCTCTGAAATCAACATTTGGCTCAATTAACATGTTGAGATGAGATATCCAGGGAGCACTAGTTAGTGTGCGAGTGTCCCTGGTGCACGAGCAGCTTTCATTTAGCAGAGACAATGGCAACACTAATGGAACATGAGAGGCCTGAAACAAAGAGCACTTTACACACACACACATACAGCAGAGCGCGTGTGTTTGTGCTCCACTGATAAGCCTTTCTTTCAGTAGTGTGTGTGCTGATGTTGCTGAAGCAGCCGCTCGAGTTTATTCACACACACAGACACACACCACACACACAACACACACACACACACACACACACACACACACACTGCTGGTGTTTTCATCAGTCCATATCAAAATGCAGTTAAACACCAGAGTTTAGTCCATGAAAAATGAGCAGAAGGGCAAATTCAAGCCGCCGTGTATGTGTGAGAGATTAATGTTATGAGAGGAAAGTCTTCTGGCTGTCTAACTTCATGATAAACACCTACACACTAGGGTTATTAGTTAACTAAAACCAAAACCACGCAAAAACAAACAAACAAAAAACCTGGGGAAAAAATGTTTACTGAAATAAAGTAAAATTTATTAAAAACTTATTTTATTTCAGTTAGTTTCCAAGGCAACATTTCTAATTTTTTGTTTGTTTAATGAATTGCAACATCAACTCCAACTAATTATTTATATACATATATATATATATAAATGCTTGTTTCTTTAGAAAAACACACTAACCCTTGCTTCTCTAGCTTTTTGTATTTCTATCTTTGTTTTCTTTTTATTTATTATACAGTTAACAAAAGCAAAAAGGCCCTAACACTAGCTTGCTCTATTCTATTGTTTTTCCTTTTTATTTTATTAATATACGTACCACGTTCCTGCATTAAGCTAACGAGACTTTGTCACGCGCTTGCATATTATTGCTTTTTTGTTGATTTTGATTGCTTCTATTGTCCGCATTTGTAAGTCGCTTTGGATAAAAGCATCTGCCAAATAACTAAATGTAAATATATATCTATATATATATATATATATATATAATATATATATATATATATATATATATAATAATATATATTCAGGCCTGATTCTTCATTTTGGAAAATGGGGAGGAATTCCCCCTTTAGGTGGCTCTTATAGGAGGGATTTGTTTTTATTTGAGGGGGGAGTTAGTGTATTTTTTTAGACATATTTTTAAACAACAATCATCCAACCTAAATGTTTCCTCACCGAGTGTATTTATAATATATGATAAGTGCAAGCCAAATGTTTGTATATAATGATGTTCCTACTTTGCATGCTGTGCTAAGGAATTATATGCATAGTTTCATGTGTCGACTAAGTGATTCAAGAAATACAATTATAATGGCCTTAAATGATCCTACATTAAGTGACACAAGGTATTCCTCCCTGTTCTGGAAGCACTGGCCTTCACGTGTGTATGTTTCTAAACAGTGCTTGTTATATGTAAATGTATGTTTGTATGCAATTTTCTTTCTCTCGCTCTTATTTTTATGATATGGACCTAAGGGTCTGAAATAATAATAATAATATTTGTGTTTTACATTTTATAATGCTGATTCCTATTTATATTGTGAGGAAGATACTTAAAAAGAACTTTGATTTCAAACTCTGAATTTATTTTAACTAAACAAGACAAGTAAACAGTCAGTAATAAAATAAGAATAGATAAATGACAAGCAATGGCACAAACAAATACAACTAAAATGAACTGTGCTTTAACTGTGCTTTTTCAGGTAGGTATAACAGTAATATTGAGGTACAGAAATACCACAGAAACGGAATAATCTATTTAACTTTAAAATAACACTGGTTAGTCTTCAATGTATAAATAAACATTAATGACAGATAGCAGCAGGTTTATTTAGGTTGCCGTCTCTTTAAGACCTCCTGCAATGATCAAACTGTTACACATAAGTTTTGTTTCTCAACTGTTTACATTCACTTAATACATCCTACATACCGTCAATGTTTGTCCCTCAAATCGAACCGTTTACGTGAATACTCTTCAAGACGTGCATTTTGACTTAATTTTGTAATTTGGCTGTTTTCGCGCAATAAGGCATCTTCGTTCTGTAGTCACGTGCTCTCAGATGCGGCTCTATGTGCGAGTATTGAATTGAGCACTTGAATGTTTAAAATGGTAAGACTCAAAAGCACGTGCAAATGATACATTCCTCCACAATCTGTCCCGAGCGTCTTTACGCTGAAATATTTGCGGGAATTTCTTGAGTTACAAGAGCGCAAACTGCAGGAATGAGTAGAATTATGCACAACCCCATGCTGAAATTCGAAATTCGGCCCTGGTATCTATATATATATATATATAATATATTATATTATACGGAATAAAAAAAAAATTAATATAATGAAAAAATGTTTGTGATTTTTAGTGTATTATGAAGTCAGTTCTCATCACTAACAAACACTACAATCTTCACACTACATCTAAGTTGGTTTGCATTCACTCCTTATTTAATATGATGTAAGTTTGGAAAGACACCTGATGTGATAGTTGATGCCTATATAATTAAATGACATTCATACATTTATAAGTGTGATACTCACAAATGCTTGATGCCGCTGTAAGGTTTTGAAACTCTTGATATTTTTCTCTGATCCCAGATGATCCAGAATTTTCCTTAATTCCCATGTTATCCTCTAGGATAGTGGGTCAGAGACAGACTGGAGGCCTGCATCATGAGACAATACACACATTATCACACACTGACATCATTCAACACCTAACAAACAGACATCGCTGGAGGTTATGAAGAACAGAATCACTTCAGCAGAGCAAAGACACGCCGCCCTTCTGTGTGTGTGTGTGTGTGTTACTACAGCAAAGCAGTTCTCCACACTATCAATTATCATAATGCATAACCTGTGGAGATAAACAGAGATAGGAGGGCAGGAGCTTCTGATTCCTCTGTGAAGGAAGTTCAACATGATTTCTCCACATAGTAGAACTTTTTGTGCCAGTTTTATGAATATTGAATACTGACGGTGGTTTGTTGAAACAGCGGCACGACTGCAGCTTTTACAAACGTTCCTCTTCGCTTCTGTTTGGGGACCAACTTTGTGCGTGAAGGTTGTGTGTATTCAGTTCAGCAGCACAGAATGATGCAACGCACACTCAAGACTACAGGATGAATCTGAATAACGTCTCCGTAGCTCCTGGAGAAAGTTGCATAAACCTTATAGATATATTTTTCTGAATTGTTTGTGATATATATATCTATATATGATATATATCTAGATTAGAGAATATATATATCACATTAAAATTATTATATATATTGCATTATATAGATTGAAAATACAAAATAAATCCCTTAACATTCACATAAGAAAAAACATTTTAAATAGGGATGCATGGATACTAGTACTAGTATTGGTATTGGTGCCGATACTGCGCACACATAACTCATAAAATGAATATAATGTAAAAATTTTATTAATATAATGCTAAACATTCAAAGCAAAGCACACTGAGTGGATTGAGCACACGGCGGCGCACATGTGCGAGCTTGTCGAGTGAATATCCCTTTCTCACAGACGTCACTGGAAAGTTTGTAGTTCGGTCGGATAAGGAAGTAAAACAATGCACAAGTTCCTAAATTTTACTCCGAAAGTAGGGAGAGAGAGCGCACTTCTGTTGCATGATCCTGATTGCTGTTCGCACACTTAGCACACGCATCATTTGGATTAAAAATCGGAATATAAAACATACAAAAATGATAGGGGCATTCACTATAAACAACATTTATTTTAAACATCAAGCATACACAACTTTATTTAAAGGTTACATATTTAATGCCCCTTTTTTACAACATGTAATATAAGTCTCTGGTGTCCCCAGAATGTGCCTGTGAAGTTTCAGCTCAAAATACCCTACGGATCATTTGTTATATCATTTTGAAAATGCTTATTTTGAAAATGCTTATTGGAAGCAGAAACACGCTGTTTTTTGGGCCTTTGCCTTTAAATGGCCCCCCAAATGAAAGCCTGCCTTTGCTTTCCATCCCGCCCCCTTTTCCAGAATATAGCTGCGCCTTTACAGCTCATATCTGCTAAAAAAAAACTCTGTTTTGGTTCTGATTATCATGTTTATCGCCTGAAATCATGCTTTTAAACCATTTGAGTGTAAACTTCTGATATAGGGTTTTCTGAGCGCACACATCTGAAGCACATGGACAGAAAGCTGCTGTCACAGCATGCGAGTGCTAAACTAAGCTCTCATTCACACACAGTTTACGTTAAAAACACACACGAGTTACAAAAACAGTGGGTTATGTCTGTGAAGGTAAACAGCTGGGAAATAAATCTCATGTTTATTTTAGATCTGTGTGGCAGCGTAATATACAGTAAATAAATCAATAAATTCACTGCTCTGTTGTCTCCTCTGAGGCAGGGACTCTAAACAGTGTTCTGTGCTCGTCTGTGCTGCCAAAAGCAGAACAGTTAGTATGTTTTGCTCAAAATTTCACCATGGCATCAGAACTGGTACACCGTTGTCGCTTGCAAAAACAAAATGACGGTGCCTTGAGTGGAAGTTTACAGATTAAGGGGTGGTAATATTAAAATGAGATCCCTTTGCCACGTCACCAAAGGAGCGAAATCAGACACGCTTGTTTTCCTCAATTTTTCATGTATGTCACCTTTAAGCAAAAAGTGAAACTAGCATCCTATTGAAATGTGCAGGCTTATGTGGTCCCCCCCCCCCCCCCCCCCCCCCCTCCCCCCCCCCCTCATTCACACCAACACAATGTGTGCGCCGTTGCCCATGGTCGGCTTGCTTTATGAAATGTTTTGCATCTATTCGCTTTGGAATCAGTCGCATACGTACAGATTAAAAAAAAAACCACGACTTATATTTCAAGAAAATATTTCATCATTGCTGTTACAAGATTTATGTATCATTGAGTGGTTCCCTGCATTATTGCAGGAAAACATCTTGTGATTGACATTAATGTAATCCGCTGTATGGAGCAGCTCGAATGCCCATTCAATTAAAGATAAATCCTGTATATACAGCACACAACCAACGTGAAAATAAACAAAAGCTTGTCAACACCTTTTACGAACAGTATAATTAAGCGGATGAAATCTGTTTGGCTCCATGAAGCACTAACACGATTCATATAGTATCTAGATATATATTATTGTGTATCTTTAACCAAAAATTACAAATCTATAAAATACTGGTGAGCGTAAACGTGGTTATCGTGGGCATCCTCCGCTAATTTAAAAATACAATTTTAAAATACATTTCACCATAACTGAACATTGGCAAACATGTTCCCTCTCTTAGAACATAATTTTGCAATGAATCAGCTTGTTTTCACTAACCACTTGATAATACGATTGTATACTAACTTAAACATCTGGCTTTGCATCCAGATAAATACCATTTCGTTATAATATATTACAAATAGAAAACAGTTCATTTAACAATTTATTGTTAAATCATACGGTTCCTCAAGATACGTTTTTATACTGTCGCTTTTTTTTGGGTTAAAAATTAACACCATTAAAGAAACTTATCTACATCTTACAAAAATCTTATATAATATATAATGCAATATCTATATATATATCTCTATATGTGTGTGTGTGTGTGTATAAACACTGAATTTTTTATTATTTAGTCATCTGAAATGTGTAAATGTAGTATCATTAGTAGTGAATAAATGACACGCTTCCCCTTTAAAATAATTCAGTCTGAACAACGCTATAAGATAGAACGCAGCTCTATTCTTTCTGACAAATACTCATTCATTTGGTGACATTTAGCGGTCTGCTAATGTTATAATGTCTGAATGGGGATTTCAAAGCAATTTAGCGGGAGTGTCTGTCTCTCGGTGAATGTGTGTGCATTGATGCTCTCTCTCTCTCTTACGGTGGTCAGATCGATGGCTGTCCTCTAATCCAGCACACTGTTTACTGACACTAAAAGCCAAGAATTAACCTGCACTTGAACACATCAGAGACTCACAGAGACCCCAGAGACCCCTTGATGGACCGTGGATTGTCTGCAGGTTTGCATGTCGCCTCCCTGGGGATCTGTTCACACAGAGAGAAAGACATTAGTGAGTAAGGAAGACATTAACAGCCCTGAAACAGACGAGAGAGCGCTGAATATTCTCAATATACAGTGGGTACACGAAGTATTCAGACCCCCTTAATTTTCACTCTGTTTGTTCTATTGCAGCCATTTGCTAAATCATTTAAGTTATTTTTTTTTCCTCGTTAATGTACACACAGCATCCCATATTTACAGAAAAACACAGAATTGTTGACATTTTTGCAGATTTATTAAAAAGAAAAACTGAAATATCACATGGTCTTAAGTATTCAGACCCTTTCTTTGCTCAGTATTTAGTAGAAGCACATTTTGATCTAATACAGCCATGAGTTTTTTTTTGGGAAAGATGCAACAAGTTTTCACACCTGGATTTGGGGATCCTATGCCATTCCTCCTTGCAGATCCTCTCAAGTTCTGTCAGGTTGGATGGTAAAAGTTGGTGGACAGCCATTTTTAGGTTTCTCCAGAGATGCTCAATTGGTTTAAGTCAGGGCTCTGGCTGGGCCATTCAAGATTAGTCACAGAGTTGTTGTGAAGCCACTACTTCGTTATTTTAGCTGTGTGCTTTGGTCATTGTCTTGTTGGAAGGTAAAACCTTCGGCCCAGTCTGAGGTCCTAAGCACTCTGGAGAATGTTTTCGTCCAGGATATCTCTGTACTTGGCTGCATTCATCTTTCCCTCGATTGCAACCAGTCCCTGTCCCTGCAGCTGAAAAACACCCCCCACAGCATGATGCTGCTACCACCATGCTTCACTGTTGGGACTGGTGATGAGCAGTGCCTGGTTTTCTCCACATTATACCGCTTAGAATTAAGGCCAAAATGTTTTATCTTGGTCTCATCAGACCAGAGAATCTTATTTCTCAACCATCTTGGAGTCCTTCAGGTGTTTAAATTTTAGCAAACTCTGTCATGTGTCCTTGCACTGAGGAGAGGCTCCCGTCGGGCCACTCTGCCATAAAGCCCCGACTTTTGGAGGGCTGCAGTGATGGTTGACTTTTTACAACTTTCTCCCATCTCCCTACTGCATCTCTGGAGCTCAGCCACATCTTTGGGTTCTTCTTTACCTCTCTAACCAAGCCTCTTCTCCCCCGATAGCTCAGTTTTGGCCAGACGGCCAGCTCTAGGAATGGTTCTGGTCATCCCAAACGTCTTCCATTTAAGGATTATACAGCGAGGTGCCTTACCCTTGGTGCTCTTAGGAACCTTAAGATGCATTGCCGGATCATTTTTTCGTTGTACCACCCTAATGGCCTATCTGTGCCTTGTCACAATTCTGTCTCTGAGGTCTTCAGGCATTTCCTTTGACCTCATGATTCTCATTTTCTCTGATATGCACTGTGAGCTGTAAGGTCTTATTTAGACAGGTGTGTGGCTTTCCTAATCAGTCCAATCAGTATAATCAAACACAGCTGACTCCAATTAAGGTGTAGAACCATCTCAAGGATGATCAGAGAAATGGAAGCACCTGAGTTAAATATATGAGTGTAACAGCAAAGGGTCTGAATACTTAAGACCATGTGATATTTCAGTTTTTCTTTTAATAAATCTGCAAAAATGTCAACGATTCTGTGTTTTTCTGTCAATATGTGGTGTTGTGTGTACATTAATGAGGAACAAAAATGAACTTAAATGATTTTTCGCAAATGGCTGCAATATAACAAAGAATGAAAAATTTAAGGGGTCTGAATACTTTCCGTACCCACTGTATATCCCAGTTCTCAGAACATTCTGACAAGGTTCTCTCAAAGTTATGAACAAACAGCAATACATGTGATGTTAAACATCAATTCCATGAGTTTCGGTCTTTAATATGGGTCTAACACCTTACACAAAACATTATTTTATCCAGCATTTATTGAACATTAAACATTTTAGTTGAATGTTCGTCTAACATTTTTTAAATGTTACCACTTGTTTCAGAACATTTAGAGAAATTCAAAAGAACGTTTCCCAGTAATGTAAATTGGAATGTTCCCATAACCAAGACAAAAACTTTTTTAACATTTAAAAAACTGGACATTTTGCTATTTTTTAGAGAACTTGAGAATACATTTTCATACTTAATGGGATCGTTCGCACAATGTTCTTAGAATATATTTTAGCTGTGATTTATACAATACAAACTACAATAAAAGGGTGTTGCTAGGAGTGTTTTAGGAGGTTGCTAGGGTGTTGCTATGTCATTTCTAGGGTGGTTTGGGTGGTTGCTTACTGATCAGGTAAAAATCTTAAAAGGAGAGTTCATGGATAATTATTTGATCATTTACTCACTTGTTGCAAACTTTGAGTTTCTTTCTTCTGCTGAACACAAAGCCGATATTCTTAAGAACGGGTGCCGGTTACCCATTGACTTTATCGTATTTGTTCCACACTATGGAAGTCCTGCTACCGTCAACAGTCTGGTGACCAGTATTCTTCAAAAAATCAGAATTTTTTTTGTTCAACAGCTGAAAGAAATTTTTACTGGTTTGGAACAACGTGAGGGTGAGTAAATGATGACAGAATTTTCATTTTGGGTGAACTGTCCCTTTAAGTCTGATCACTTAGGCTGTACATTGTCAGATCACTATGAGCAGTAAGATTAAACAATGTTAGATGAACGTCCAACTAAAATGTTTCAGGAAAAACACGTTACATGAACACATACATGAATCAACACAAAAACATCATTCATATTTCTTTCTCCTCAAACGTTTTATTTGGATGTTTGTCTAACAACGCTTTTTAAATGTTACTACTTTCGTTCAGAGAACAATCAAAAGTAACTTTCCCATAATGTTTGAAAAATGACACGACGTAATATTCAGAACATTCAGAAATGTTTGTTTTCACAACTTAATGCGGGAACATTAGGAAAATGCTATACAAGCATATATAAGCAATAGAAAGTACAATATGAGGGTGCCAGGGTCTTCTAAGGTTGCTAGGCTGTGATTTCTACATGATTGATCGGGTAGAAACGGTAAATCTATTAACACTTGCAATAGTGATGCTTGACATAGCATAAAAAATGCTAATAACTGTATTGTACGGTTATGCAACACTGTCTTACATGTCACACACTGGCAGAAAAACGCAGTAGTAACAGGTCCCAAATTCCTCTCATTGATTTTTATTTGTCCTGATCCCCGGCTGGTCCCTTAGCCCCCAGTGAGAGTGACAGGCGGCTGATGGACAGTTCATTTAAACTGAGACAATCACACAATCACTCCGGGCTGTCTTTCTCTCTGCCTGTCTCCCATTCCTTCACATATGCCTCTTTTCTCGGGCTGCAGACAAAGCTATCGCTGCGAGAGGAGCCGTGCTGATTGTGTGCTGCTCCTTTGCTAAATGAGAGCGGAGGCTGCAGGAGCGGAGGCTCTTCTAATAGCAGCTGCCAATTAAAACCCCCCTTCCCTGATCGGATTGTGGCGGTATAGATGGCGGTATGGACGGCATTAGCTTGACAGCGAGGGCTAAACTGGCATGTGAACTAATGCATTCATTAAACACACAGATTAAACAAACAGCACTGTCTTCTACTAATCAAACTCTCGAGCACTTACTCTCCCCTTTCATTAAACAAACTCAACACAACATTGTTAAAAAGAGACTGATAATGCTGAGAAACACCATGTGATTGCATCGCTTTGGCAGTTGCATGTTGTGCATGTCATGTATGAACATGTTTAACACGCAGTGAGGGATGCTACTGACGTGCACAACTCCAGATATAAGGCAATTAACAACCAAAGCACAAACACAGATATTAATAAAGCCTCAGACACAGAAAGACAGCGAGTAATCCCCCAGTAGATGTCAGTCTACTCTTCACATCCTCAAACACATTCATGCATGAAAACCCTCAAACACACCCCTTACAAAAAAGTACTGTGGTTGTGCTACGGTAATTCTATGGTGCTTCAAAATACACCACAGTATTTAAATAGTACTATAACAAGGCACTTCAAAGAAGAGCGTGGTTTCCAAAAACATCCCATTATATTCAAATGTTACATTCTTATGGTAATACCATGGTACTTTATTTATGGGACACCTGCATAAACACAATCAAAACATCAGCTGCTTTGATCGGTCTGAGTTAGTGCATTACTCAATGCTGCACTTCAGTGAATGACACTAATAGATCATGGTTTCTTTGTACATATACCATAATATATAAACTATATTGGAAATATCACCATGGTATATGAATATTCTTAAAGATTTCGTTCTGGTCCAGTCAGATACAGTTTCTGGTCCCCATTGATCTCCACAGTATTTTTGCTCCATACTACGGAAGTCAACGAGGACCAAAAACTGTCTGGTTACCAACATTCTTCAAAATATCTTCTTGTATGTTCATCAGAAGAATAAAACTCGTATAGGTCCGGGACAATTTTGAGGGTGAGTAAATGACATAATTTTTATTTTTGGGTGAACTGTCCCTTTAATAAATATCTTAGCTAATAGGCAATGCTCTCAGAACGTTCTGGCAAGGTTATGAACGAGTGATGTCAATAGAACGTTCATTCAAAGTTATCTGGTCTTTAATCATGTTTATTAAACGTTGCTACTTGTTTCAGAACATTCGGAGAACATTCAAAAGTAACGTTTCCATAATGTTTGCAAAATGATCAAATAGAATGTTCCCTTAAGGTTGGTATAACCAATAAAACACTGGACGTCTGGACGTTCAGAGAACATTCAGAAAAAATGTTTTTGTAACTTAATGGAAATGTACATCAAAGCGCCATTATACTACAATACTATGTTTTGTTTTTTTGGACTCGTACCATAGTAAAACCATCAGTTTGGAGGAGTACTATAGCAAATGACAGTTTTTGGACCATGTTTTTTGATCATGTACCAAAGTACTGCAAAGAGCGTTACACGTGGAGCGTAGCGGTACATTTTCCGCTAAAAGGTTTTTGTGGTTTAGTGTGGCACGGATCTGTGAGGACGCATTGCGAGGTCACGGCACGTTTGAGCAAAAAGCTCAAATCTCGTTTAATCCTCACGCGCCGGAGCGCGTCAACACGGCGTCCCAAGATAGAATCTGAAGCCGCGCTCAATCACACGACGCGCCAAACGCGTTCATACGTCTGAACGTCACATGCATCTAATCCAGTTAAAGCCCACGAGATGAACCAATGTGCCCATTTCCCGACTACAGAAGCCCGAGACTGATGCATCACATCACATTTGCGCGTAAACACCGTCAACTGAGAGATATCGATGAACCTTTGACGCCTGTAAACTGAAGTGTGTTGATGATGTGAGAATGAGGCTGTAAAGGGACCTCCTGCGTCTCCTCCCCTCCCTCCTGCTCTCCTACTCCTCATTTCCACTCTTCATTTCGCGTTCACCCACGAGAAGAGCTCCGACCGTCCAGCATCATGTCCTCAGACGTCCAGCTGCGTGACCAAACGGACCCGGACAGCAGCGACCCCGCGGGCGCCAGGAGCGACTGAGAGCAGGTAGGACAAACTGTCCGTTTCTGCGTGCTATCTAGAAGATATTTCAGCCGATTTGTTACATCACGCACGAGCCAATGCTTTCATAAGCCAATAGCTGCAAACAAATAAACGCGCGTCAAGGAGCGCACGTGAAACAAACACAAGGTTCACTCAGAAAAATGATCTTTAAAATGTCCCGCTGCGCCTGAAATCGATGGAAAGCACCAGGAGCCGCGGATCACTGTAGTTGTTTCTTGGATTGAGCTGTTGAACTTGACGCTCCATGGAGACTCCAAAAGCAACACCGAACATAACTCACTCAAGCCAAGCGCGTAAGCAACTTTAAGACTTCACTCATCAGAGACCATTTAGACTATTTTCGGCAGATCCGAGCGCGCAACCTTAGAGCAGACCTGAGCTGGAAAATGGCTCACTCAGGCTCCGTTTGCGCGCAGGCTAAAGCCGTAAACGGAATTTACGCACAAACCAAGTCGAAAAAATTGGCTTCAATCTTATTAATAACATTTGGGTATCAGATCAAACATTTGAGAGTTAAAAGACACTGATCTGGCTGCATTCCTTGCCGTTTGAGCTGTGCGTAAAAGGTTTTTGCGCACTTGAGCACTTACACACTGGACGGAATAATTATGTAACCTAGTTGGTCAGTTGCTTGTCATGCATCTGCCCTTAATTATGCACAAATGTCTGCACAGGTCGACTATTGTCAAATAAAGTGTCTTTATGTGCCACGACACTGATATATTGGGCACCGTCCCAATCCAATGTGTGTGAACTGATTTTCCAGCTGATGTGTAGACTGGCCTTGAGTGGCGCGTGATTTGCTCTCCTGTTCACGGCTATATCCTCGTTAATTTCCTACTACAGACCTTTAACAGAAACAACACTCGCGTAAATGTCTCCAACTCGACAGAAATGTGGAAACCCGCAAGGCGAATTCACTTTACGCGCTGTGTGCTGGATGGAGGATTTCCTTAATGCGCGTTTAATAAGTTTTGTTTTATTCTCTGTTTGGCTGTTCAGGTTCAGTCTGATTTTGTAGAGCTCTAAAGTGTTCGGAAATGAAACGGACACGGTCACGCACAACCGTCCTGGCATCTAATACTTTCCTTTAATGTTTTGGCAAGGATTAACTGTTATGAATCAATAGAGTTTAATCAATAACTTGTGCTGGAAGTTTTCAGCTTAAGTCTCTGATTTATCTCCTCTGCTGCTATGTGCATGGATCAGGAAGCGCGCGTGGAATCGATCAGGTCGCCGCTCTCATCGATAATCAACGCGCGTCACGCGGCAGGTCGTCAGATCTGCTATTTTTTAACCTTTAAGTTTTGGCAAATATTTCATAGGCGAAAGAAAATAGACATCGAGACAAGGTATCGATTCCACTTGGTCATAACATGATTGATAATCGTTCTGTACACGCGCAGCACATTGATTATCAGTGGATTTGGCACTGATGGATTGTTGCGCTGCTCAAGAGTCTCTCAGTAAAACATGCGCGAAAAGAGGAAACGAGAAATAAAATATACAAATGCGCAAAGACGCAGAGGAACCAGACGCTGTACAGGTGAAATGTGCTGATCTGGAACAAGTGCGCAATGTGTTTTGAAAAATGAAAAATTTGAAAAAGTTGAAATATATAATGAAGAGCGGAGCGTGGTTTTGGGGGTTGTGTGGTTTATTGACACGATTCAGGTTTCTGAGAGTCTTTTCAAGCTGTTGAACGTTTCTCGCTCTTTTGGTCTGGCGCGTTCTGCGCGGTTCCTTTTTTTGCGGTTTTTTTAATGGTTTTTTTTAGAGTTGCCGCCCGCTGGTTAATTTTGCAGACGGGGGCTTTTAGGTACACTAAAAGAAAAAAAACATGCTACAGTAAAGACTGCCAAGTGATAAAATTACGCCATATCTTTTTTTTCCATTTAACATATAGTAGTATTTTTATATACAATATTTCAGAGTGAAATTCTACAGTGTGTACTAAAAATGTATATTTAGCCAGGCAATATGTGCAGTATACTTCTACTATACATAAGAAATGCAAATCACTATCATTGATTCATGGCAAATAAAAATGACCAATTCTCTCACATTTAGTTCTTTAAATTTAACAATAGAGAATTGCAGTATGGCTTTTAGTCCATGTATGTGTGTCTGAGCTCATCTACATGCTAGTTTGTGCCTTAAAAACTGTCCAAAATATTGATGACTGGCAGATTTTCTTGTCCAATCACATGCTCTCTAGAATGAAACTGTCCTGCCCCCTGGTGTCACGTGACACAGATCTAAGTAAGGCAGCTCAGGGACACTTCCAGGCTCAGTCCACCTGGAGCAACATGAGTTTACGGCCCATCTCAGGTCGTCTGATGCGGTCAGCAATAAATACAAATAAACAGGGTCCAAAACAGGAAAATCTGATCACTCAAACCACATTTAGACACAATGCAATTCTTTACATAACTAAATAAATAATAAAAATGGACAATAAACATTTGTGCATTAGCAACAGAAAGACAAAAGACATAACAAACCTAACAGAATATTAAATGTCAATAATAAAAAGTATTTAGAAATATTTAAATTGTAAATAAAATACATAAAAAATATAAAATATAATCACATATAAAATATTTCAGCAATATAAACATTACATGTATGATAAACATTATAATAAAATATTTATATTAAAAACAATAGCTATATTTATTTATACCAAATTATATTAAACTTATTTTATATTATTTATACTTGTAGCATTTACTACTATTCACTTTCTATTGTAAAATTATAATAAAATATTTTACCATTAAAAATATATATTAAATACGTAAAAGGGATATCGTGCTGGTCAAAGTCCTAATGAAGGCCCAGCACTGCATTTCACCTGTCCGTCATTATACACCTTTTCATTTGATACATCTATTTTAAGGGTCTTCTGTGTTTGGCTGATGCTGGTGTTAAGCTGGTAAAGAAAAGACGTGATGATCTCTGCTGTGTACACATCAACACTCAATAAAACACATCAGCTGCTGCACATGTGTCTCTATTCACTTCAGTGCATTGTGTAAATCAGAGCGTCAAAGTCTTTTGGATAGCTGCTGATGGACACAGAGAAGCACATGCTCACTTTCCTTTTCCCCTCCTCTTCTCCACGTTTGCCCCCTTTTTTCCCCCTCCCGCCCTCCCCCTGTGCCCTGTTGTTGTGTTCGTAGTGTTGTGTGTGTGTGTGTGTAATGTCAGCCATTCAGAGTTTAATGTCAGTGTGAGAGGATGTTTGACTGCAGACAGTGTTGTGGTGGTGGTTTAATGGCAGCACAAGGGTGTTTAGGTGAATAATGCTTATGGAGTTGCAGTTAAAATTATTTAGAAGTGCTAACAGGACTGTAGAGACTGACTGACAGCATCTCCTGCTAGACACACACACACACACACACTCACAGGAACTGCCATCATACACACACTCTCTTTCTTATCTGTTATTCACACACACACACACACACACACTTAGTGTAGCGGGTCAAGACAACGGAGGGCCTTGGGGGTACGAGTGTTCCTTTGTGTGAGAAAGAATCATTGCTCCTGCTTTATTTGCAGCACTAGTTGTTTGTCACGGAATCTAAATGCACAACAGTGAAGAGGAAGAAAGTCACTGAGCGTCTGAACATCTGGGTTCAGTTGCATAAACACAGCCACTGTGTTAAGACTGTGTCTTAATAAGACCATCCAACTAGTCTTACTTTTAGGATTCAAATTAGACCGATCTGCTAAGTTATGACCGATCCTAAAGAAAATAAATCAGATGACTGACTTGTAAGCAGTTTATGCAAACAGTTTGAAAGTCATGTAATCATTTCTGAAAATCCTCGTCTGAAGTATTTAATGCATATGAATTTATTGAACTATAATTTGGAGACAAATTAGTTAAAAATGGCATGAAACAGAAGCTGCGACCATCTCTTCCTCCCTATTGTGACGTATATCTGAGTGAAATGGCTTCTCAAATGAGACAAATGCAGGGTGGGACTTGATTTTGTCCACTGGGAATTGACTGAATCGATTGGATCGTTGTCGTTTACTAATTGCTGTGATCTCATGCCGGTGACACGTCATCAGAGAAGAGATTGCAAAGGTGGAAATTAATGTTTTTGACTGAAGTAGGGCTGTCACAATTCCTTGATTAAATTTGAGTCCTCGATTATAAAAAAAGTCCTCGATTGCATTTTGCCCGTGTCGATTAACCGGCGAAATACCGGAGGTTCATCGGAGGTTTAAGAAGCGCTCTTTTACTTTACCAATTACTTGAATACCAAAATAATCGTTAGTGAGTGTTCTTTTGAGTGTTCAGAGAACATTTTAAAAAGTAACGTTCCCATGACGTTCCAAAATTATAAAATGGAATGTTCCATTAATGTTTGAATAACCAAGAAAAAACGTTTTTAAAACATAACTCAACGTAACAACGTTCTTGAGATATATTTTTGCTAGCTGGCCTGCAGCGTTTAGTATCTCAAATCTTCTCTTAAGGAGATAATTCACCCAAAAATAAAAACCCCATCATCATTTGCTCACCCTCATGTCGTTCCAAACCGGAGATACTTAACAGAACATCCCAGGTGCTCTTTTCCCTCCGACGGAAGTGACTGTGATGACAGAACATTCATTTTGTCTGAACTACTCCTCTAATGATCCCACACACTCTCTCCTGCACCTCATCAGCTTCACAGCAGGTTTGCAAAACCTCCGTCATTTGTTCCAAGGGAGACAAATGAAAAAGATATGCAAATGTACTTACTGTTTTCTGGAGCCTGTAGAGCACAGCCCAGAGGGAAGTGTTATTGCTCAGATGTTGCTCTTGCGCTGCGCTGGAGACACAATGCCATTCCCAATCGCTTCATGTGCCAACACTGTTTCTGATGTTTCTCCTGAGGACAAATAAAAACAGACACTAATAAGTTGTATAATATAAACCCTTAAAACCAGTGAGAAGCAGATAGATCATTTGATGAGAAATGTTAGAGCTCAAATTAAGATCTGATGATGAGTTAATCGGAGCATAAATGGAGCTGGTAAACATTAAAATGGGCATCCAAAACTGTGGATAGAGAAAATAGTGAAATTAAAATAGTGTTATTTTAGTGCCTTTGAGATACTACTTTAATTTTTATTAATATTTTGAAAATTTTGTAATGTAATTTTTCTAAGTTATTGTGGTTAAATGTAATATATTAGAAGAAAGTCATATACATTTAAAAAAAAAATTTTTTATTAGTTTAAAAAAAAAAAATTCTATATATTTTGTATTCATTTTATTTCTCAGTTTAGTTGCCCCATCAACCTAAATTAAAACAAGAAATGTTAAGGAGAAAGAAAATGTTTGCTTTGGAAAATCTTTTTATTTATTTTGGACTATATTAATTATATATTATACTCTATAAAACCTACTTTAAAGGGAGGTTTTTTCTCAAGGAGAACATTTTTATTATTTAAAAAGAAGCAAAAGGCATCAATTACTCTCAGTGGCTTTCTTGGAGGAAATAAGGAGAGATAATGAGCTCTCATTGTGATTATTTTTGTTTTTCTTCAGGGAGCTGTACCGTTGTTGACACTCCAATCTGACGAGTTAAAGGAGGGATGATTATGCAGTTATTTCCCATGAGCGCGCACAGACCAGCAGAAACCACAGGGAGCAAAACACACAACACCAACACCATTTTTCTCTCTCTCTCTCTCTCTCTCACACCACACACACACAAAACACACACACACAACACACACACAAACACACACACACACATACACACACCCACACACTCACACACACAAACACACACACACACACCATTCACTCTCCTCTCTCTCACACCACACACACACACAATCTCACAACAACACACACACACACACACAACACACACACAACCCACACACCACACACACACACACACATGTCTGGTTTGCTATTCTTGTGGGGACTCTCCATAGGCGTAATGGTTTTTATACTGTACAGACCGTATATTCTATTGCCCTACACCAACCCTACCCCTAAACCTACCCCTCAGAGGAGACTTTGTGCATTTTTAGATTTTCAAAAAAAATTCATTCTGTGTGATTTATTAGCTTGCTTACCCGTGGGGACCTCAATTTAGGTCACCACCGTGACACGAGTCCCCATGAGTATGTGTGTAGTCAGGTTTAAGTCCCCACCACGATAGAAAAACAGGTACACACACACTCTCTCTCTCTCTCACACACACACACACCACATTCTTGACATTCAGAGTGGTTACACTCACTCCTCTCCCTCATGGGCGTCTGTCTTAAATGGCACACTCCGAGGTGGCGAGTGTGTGTGTGTGTGTGTGTGTGTGTGTGTGAGCAGTCAGTCTGTTGACACACGCTGGTGATCTCTCTGATTGTGCGGGACACGGCACGTTTGAGGATTTTTTCTACATTCCCATTGGATATTCTCTGCGCAAAACTCAGGCGGCACAAAACACCTGTCAGACACGGCTGATTGACAGGACCAGAGGAAACTCTGTGTGTGTGTTGTGTGTTTGTGTGTGTTTGTGTGTTAAACGGGGAATGGAGGGAGTATGTTGCATCATGAAATAGCAGGGCACCCCTGGTGAGCTCTCCTTCTCGCTCTTATTACGTTTACACTGTAAGGCTTAATACACAGAGATATGCATCCGCTTTTGTCCAATCTGTTAATATTCATTTAAAGGAGCAGTTCACTGAAAAAAGAAAATTCAAAATCGTTTACTCACACGCTCATGCGAGGGTTTCTTCAACAGGTGAATGGCAAACAGTCATGATTGGATCTGATATAAAAGTATAATGAAAAATGGAATATATTGTACAATAGATTTGCATGAAAAACAGACTCAAATTTAACTTATAATTCACACATTATCTTACCAACTTAATATTTACCATTAGAATTAGGTAAACTCAGAATGATTGTCTAGAGATTATTTTACTGAAACAAATAATACATCTTAAATGAAATACATTTAAAAAACAACATATATATTTTTATTTTAATAGACAATAGAATACATTTGTATTATTATTAATGAAACTAGCTACAGTTAATAAATGAAATTATGAAATAAAGTTGTTGTTATCGCAAATGTCTATAGAATAAATATATTATTTATATATTTCATGTAACTAGCTACAGCTTCAACATTTCTATAATAAACATAAATAAATCCATAGGACATTAATCGAACAATCTGTTATTGCAAATGTCTAGAACACATTTGAATTATTATAAATGTAACTAGCTACAACTTCAGCATTTCTATAACAAACATCTAAATAATCCATATAATATTACGCAACCTGATACAAGAGTAATGTTTGAAATTAAACACAAACAAATCTGCAAAAAAATCGTTTTTCTGCTGTTTACACACATGCAATGCCGTGGAAGATATCAGTGAAAACTTTAATAAAGCTTCTGTCTTTCATCCTCACGACTATGTTTAAACAAACTGAACACACTAGCATGGTAATTCAGTAAAATGCAGACACATAACCCAGAGCAAACACAGTGGGCCGCCACAGCCAGTCGAAATACGAGAACATCATTCTAGTTCCTCCGAACTCTAATCAAATCTGAATTCACAGATCGCTTTTACAATGTACAGAAGCTGCAGTGTGATTTAATTCACCATGCACACTTCTAATCTCCGTCGGCCCGGATACATTATCCCTAACTAGTGCACTTGCTGACGGCCGTCCCGACATCAGAGGAGCGACGTTTGGAAAGCGGCAGGATTCAGCCAGAATGTGTTTAGTCTCAGAGATGCCTGTTTTACATTTTTACAGCCGCGGCGTGTCCGTGAGGGAGGTTGAGAATGCAGGTTTTATTTATCTGGATTTCAGCATTTGTCCTCTAGAAACAAAAATACCGAGCTTATCAAACTCAAGTTTCTTCAGCTGCCTTTAAACTGGATTATTGATATGCATGGAAGATCAAGCACACACACAGTTGCAATAAAAGTGTGCGAGAGATCAGTCAAGCTATGAAACTAGCAAATTGATCAATAAGACTGGCTTAAGACTAGGTTCCGGATCAAGGTTGGTTTAGTGTAGGTTTTAAGCTTGTGCGGTTAGACTGTCCACCCGGCATCAGTATTCATGGCCTGCGTTCATCCTTCATTTAAAGTGCATAAAGTGGGCTAAAAGCGCTGGACGCGACTCAACACAAGGTCATCAACCCAGTTTTCCCAATGCGTTTACAGCAATCAATACACACACACCTCGCTCTCTCAGTCTCGTAGCTAGATCGTTTTGGCTCTGGCAGGATTCTTGAGTCTGGATATTCAGGCTTACTGTCCGTCTTCCAAACTAAATGAGATTCAGATATCTTTAGACCTGTAGCGCCAGGGCAGACTGTTCCAAAAACAGACAGTGAAGTGAAGAACAGGAGACGTGGTGTGGAGTGCAGTGTAATAATACATTTAAAAACACTGGGGACAGATATACAGCAACAAATGTACGCTCTCAAAACATATGCTAAACCTTTGGTTATGAGAATGAAGAGAAATCTTCCAAACTATGGCATTAAGGCGAGGCACTAAGCAGATAAAGATGATTTTACTATCTATTAATTTTAATATCTAAAGAGCTGGTCACACTTCACTTTTTGTTCCATTGACTTCCATTCATTTGCAAGCTCATGTTTATTTATTTGCATTACAAAGTCCAAGTTTGGTGAACTCTTGCCCTAGAAAATTTGTATAAAGAAGACCAATAGAAGATTGATATGTCAAGTTGTGAGATTTTAGCCGAATTTAAAAAATGCAAACTAAATCTAAACAACTTTAACTTACTTGCTCAGTAAGATTCTCTTCAAACTGTTGCTCCACCATGACAGTAAATGAACTGAGAAAAGAAGAAAGTTTACATCAATGCCGCCATCAATGTGGACCTCGTGGCAAAGCTAAAAATTGAGCTTCTATTTCCAGATGCACTTGTATTTACGTGGAGTATGATGAGATCTCGAAATCATCAGCACACACTCAGAACTATAGAAACGAACAGCTGTTGGCGTGTCTGGATGCAGGTGAAGCAGCAGAAAACAGATGGACTCGTGTGTCTGAGTGGCTCGACAGGACGGCAGACCCTCCGGAGACACAAACACAGAAACATTTAGATTCCTCACACACTCCTCCGTTCTAATTACACGAGCCTTCTGATGCGCTTCTCCAGAGAGCCTCTTTCCAATTATCTATCTGCTAGAGATTCATCTCTTTCCATTTCTCCCTCCGTCTATTACACCTCCACACATTCACTCACTCATTTCCTCCACTGCCTCATTACGGACGGAGAGCTGCTGACGCTTCCACTGAACTTAGTATGTTACCTGGAAAAAAGGTGATAATGACAAATGTGTGTGAGAGTGAGTAGAGCTCAAATCAATTCAGTTCACTGTACCTGAACACACTTTAAAGGAACATGCCATTTACGCAACTTTGTTGTTCCAATCCTATGTGACTCTCGGGGAACACATAAAGAGATGTTTAGATTAATCTCCAGTGTCTTTCCGTGCAGTGAAAGACTAATGCAGTTGAGCTCCCAAAATGAGAAGAAAAGCACCTTAGTGACTATATTTCAAGTCAAATGAAAGCTTTATGCAAGGAACCCAACAGGGTTTGATGTCTGTAGTGTTGAATGGCATTGGTTTTTGTGTCACGTGACCTTTGCAATGCTGTAAGTTTGGCTTTGGAAGACTTGAAATATAGTGCACAAGGTGGGGTTTTTTAATTATAAATATTAAAAACAAATAAAATAAATAAATAAATAACAAAAAAACAAAAAAAAAAAAAAAAATAATTTCCTATTACGATTTTTTTGGTGTCTTTTCTGGTACAAACAGCTAAACATTCTTAAACCGAGATACATTCACTTGAAATGTAAAATGGCTTTAAGTCATTAAGTCTTGTTTTCTGAAAAATGCATCAAAATTAAGTTTATACTTAAAACAAGAAATAATACATAAATAAATATCTGTCCATGGAGCAGAAAAATAAACTTATGCACTTCAGTTTTTGAGTGAACACTGACAAAATTGTCAACAAATGCTTTTTTCACTCAAAAACTGAAGTGCATACGCTCAGATCAATGAGGCCTACAATGAAACCATTTAAAAAAAGAAATACAAAACCTGTGCTAACAGAAAGGGGGGGGGGGAAGGAAAGGAAAAACCACGGGTTTTTTATTTAATATTCAAAACAAAAGGAGATATCAATATGATTGGAATTTTAAAGATTTCAATCTAAGACTTGGGTGATAATTCTTATGCAGATTGAGAGATTACAAGCAATTTTTTGGGGGGGGGGGGGGACTGGGAACACCAAATTAAGGTAAAGGATTTTCCGCACAGCAAATGGGTTAATTAGTATTTTTGTCTCATTTTGTAATTTGTTTTTGTCTTTTCTAGTTAAAATAGCCAAACATTCTTAAATCATGAGATATTGTTACTTAAAAGTGAATTGAACATAAAAGTGAAATGACTTCAAATAATAAGTCTGAAAAATGTCAAAATGAATTGAGTTAATGCTTAAAACAAGAAAAAGAATATCAGTCCATGGGGTAAAATGTTTAACTTAACTCAAAGGGAAAGCAGGTTCATTTAAACTCACTTAATTTTGATAATTATCAGAAAAATTATTTATAAGGATAGATACTGTAATTATGTATGAATACAGATAATTATCTTTTTTATCAGAAAACAAGACGTAATATCTTAAGTCATTTTGCTTATCAAGTAAATGCACCTTGATTTAAGAGTGTTTATTTATTTGTAGTTGAAAAGATAAAAACAATGCACAAAATCAGACAAAAATACTAAGCAGTGCATATTCACTGCACCTTTTTAGACAGGTTGTGATCTTTGAAACATTCTTTAAAATTCCCCCATTTGTGTAGAAAAGGCTAGTGTATTTGTGTGTGTCTTGAAAGAAAGTGTCTTGCAGTCAGCTGCTCAGTGTTTGCTCTTCAGTGCATTAACCGAGACGCCTGGCTTCAGTACAACAGAGAAAAACAAAATCTCTGAACTGCTTGGGGAGACGCCAGGGGCGGCAGATTATTCCTGTAACCCCACTACTGAAAAAAACAGGAAAGGGCCGAGGATTGAACCTTGAGGGCCCCCACACCCGGAGGAGATTCCTTTTATCGTCAGGTTTTATTACATGTTTTCTGTACAAACATCATGACCCACTCAATAACTCATGAGCGACCAGATGAAATGATAACGGCAAGCTAGCTTTGGTTAGAAACAATATTCTTCAAAACTAAACATGGCTCAAATATGGAGCAACAGCAAAGACTTGCCCTGGAGACAAAACGATCAGTCCCACAAGAACTGAAGTTTGTGTTTGCTGAGGACATTAAAAGGAAAAAAATTGCCTTTCCTTTTTCTCTGAACGGAATGTGTACTTTTAAAACGAAGATATATATATATAGATATAGATATATATATATATATATACACACAACGGGTACGGAAAGTATTCAGACCCCATTACATTTTTCACTCTTTTTTTTATATTGCAGCCATTTGCTAAAATCATTTTAAGTTAATTTTTTTCCTCATTAATGTGTACACACCACCCCATATTGACAGAAAAACACAAAATTGTTGACATTTTTGCTGATTTATTAAAAAAGAAAAACTGAAAGATCACATGGTCCTAAGTATTCAGAACCTTAGCTGTGACACTCATATATTTAACTCAAGTGCTGTCCATTTCTTCTGATCATCCTTGAGATGGTTCTACACCTTCATTTGGGTCCAGCTGTGTTTGATTATACTGATTGGATTAGGAAAGCCACACACCTGTCTATATAAGACCTTACATTTCACAGTGCATGTCAGAGCAAATGAGATCATGAGGTCAAAGGAACTGCCTGAAGAGCTAAGAGACAGAATTGTGGCAAGGCACAGATATAGCCAAGGTTACAAAAAAAATTCTGCTACACTTAAGGTTCCTAAGAGCACAGTGGCCTCCATAATCCTTAAATGGAGACGTTTGGGACGACCAGAACCCTTACTAGAGCTGTCCGTCCGGCCAAACTGAGCAATCGGGGAGAAGAGCCTTGGTGAGAGAGCTAAAGAAGAACCCAAAGATCACTGTGCCTGAGCTCCAGAGATGCAATCGGGAGAAGGGAGAAAGTTGTAGAAAGTCAACCATCACTGAAGCCTCCACCAGTCTGGGTTTTATGGCAGAGTGGCCCGATGGAAGCCTCTCCTCGGTGCAAGACACGTGAAAGCCCGCATGGAGTTTGCTAATAAACACCTGAAGGACTCCAAGATGGTTGAGCAGTGGAGAAAATAAGGATTCTATGGTCTTCTGTCTGATGGACCCAAGATTCTAGATAGAACTTTTTGGCCTTAATTCTAAGGGGTTTGTGTGGAGAAAACCAGGCACTGCTCAATCACCTGTCCAATACAGTCCCAACAGTGAAGGATGGTGGTGGCAGCATCATGCTGTTGGGGTGTTTTTCAGCAGCAGGGACAGGACAACTGGTTGCAATCGAGGGAAAGGGAGAAAAAAGATGGAATGCGGCCAAAAGGAAAGGTACAGGGATAATTATCCTGGACGATAAACCTTCTCCAGAGTGCTCAGGACCTCAGCTTGGCCGAAGGTTTACCTTCCAACAAGAAAATGAACCTAAGCACACAGCTAAAATAACGAAAAAGTGGCTTCACAACAACTCTGTGACCATTCTTGAATGACCCAGCCAGAGCCATGACTTAAACCCAATTGAGCATCTCTAAAGAAACCTAAAAATGGCTGTCCACCAAAGTTTACCATCCAACCTGACAGAACTGAGAGGATCTGCAAGGAGGAATGGCAAGGAGGAATCCCAATCCAGGTGTTGAAAAGAAAAAAAACTTGTGGCATTACTTCCCAAAAAAAAAAGACTCATGGCTGTATTAGATCAAAAGTGTGCTTCTACTAAATACTGAGCAATGTGTCTGAATACTTAGGACCATGTGATTATTTCAGTTTTCTTTTTTAATAAATCTGCAAAAAAAAATGTGTCAACCAATTCTGCGTTTTTCTGTCAATATGGGGTGCTGTGTGTACATAATGAGGGGAAAAAAAAATTAACTTGTAGGTTAGTTGAAATAAGGGGCTTTGCGAATCATCATTTTTTTGAGGTCTTTAGGCAATGCTTTAGTACAGGACTAATCTGAGTGAGTGCGGAGGGCTTTTTGTAAACATTACGCCGTTTAAATTAATAAAAATTAAAAAAAATAATCAAACTTTAATATGTTAATTAATAATTAATATTTACACCCAAATAATAATATTAATATGATTTTTCATAGTCTTCTTTTTATTTATATTTTTAATTATTTTGTTTTTTTAAAATATTAAACTTTATATAAATATTTTTTATAAAATATTTAAAATAACCCCCAAACTTTTTGATATATTAATTATTTTAAATAAAAGTCTTCCCCCTTTAGTTTCATTTTAGAGAAGCCTTCATCCCTTGGGTTGAGTTTGTTTTTTGATGTGTCGTGTGGAGGTGGGGGGGGATTTTTTTTTTCGGCCGAGGGAATAATTACGGGTCTGTTTTGGATGGGGCTGGTATTGGGATCCCCTTCTCTCCTTCTTTTTTCTTTTCTTCCATCGCTTCTGGGTTTGTGGGTGTGCGTTGTGTTTATTGGCTTATTACCATTATGAATGCGGCTTCACTCCTGTGACTTTGGATTTTTTTCTCCCCTTTTTTTTGGATGGCGGATAAGGCAGCTCTGGTTCTAGTCACAGACATATAATCGTGCCTTGTTGGCTCTGCTTTCATTTCCTTATTGAGTTCTCCTTACCTTTCCTGAGCTGAGGGGGACGTGGGGAACAAGCCTCTGATGGTATCAGGCTCGTTTGATGTGTGTGTTGCTCAGGCACCCGGAGGGGTGTTTCCTTCTTCATTTTAATGAAATATTCACGCGCTTAGTGTGTTTTTTGATTGCTTTTTTCTGTGGTTTTTTGTTGTTTTTTTTAATTAAATTGTTTTTTTAAAGCTTTATCTTTGGTTTTTTTATATGGCAAACTTACGTAGGAAATAAAAAAAGCATTTATTGGATAGGGCCTTCTTTTGTTTATCGTGTTTTTTACACAGTATCCTTTTTTAATAGCCATTGTGTTTTGTTTGCAGAATTTTGCTCTCAGCGGTATCACTTCCGCACTCTTGCATTTCTCGGATAGATTGTTTTTTGCTCGCCAGATTACATCCTGGTTTCTTTTTGTAACATTTTTTCATTTGAAAGGGATGATTGGAATTTCACGGTTTGCTCAATGGTTCCTTCATATATTGTGACCGTACTTGTGGACTTTGTATTGCACCACCATTAGTTTCATGTTGCTCTTGAATAAGGGAAAATATTTCAATAGCAGTCAAGACAAAGAAATTATCGAAAATGGCAATTGTCAATTGGTTGATAAATGATAAGGTGCTGTGGACAATTTCACATCCCCAAATTTCAGTACAGCCTGAAAACACCTTTGCACGTTTATTATAAAGCGTCTTTCTGAAAATATGCCAGTGTTCTTTGTGAAGTTATGTCGTTTGCTGATTGTCTATCACAAAATACTCTCCTGTGTTTCCGTCACTGGAAATTAAGGTTTTGCATAGGGTCTTTTTGTGTTTTATCTGTAGGCGATTTGAGTTGTGCTTCTGACTTGGTTCGTTACCATGTGGGTTCTAACATTGCTTGGTGATTATGGCTCCCTATTTATTCTGCAGTGTCACTATGAGACGCGCTCTTTAAAAAAAACAGCATTGATCCGGCAGAGACCCAGGTTTTCCCAACAATTTTTTTAGCAATGGGGTTACATTCTGCCTGTTCTGATTAACAGTTTCTCCCTGTGCATTGCTGTTTCGGATCCCCCCTCGATGTTTGCCCGAGATCTATTTTGTTCCCCCCTTCGCAGCAACGGTTATTTATTGCGAGTGTTTTGTGACGAGAGTTTATTCCTTTTGACCGAGGCTCCGGCTGCTTTGTCCGCATCTTCTTCTAGAAACGGTTTTTCCCCGCCCCGTTTGTGTCCCCATGGCATTTTACATCCTCTCTAGACAGCAGGAACATCGCTTGATAAGTACCAATTCCAGGGTCTGGATGTCTCGTTTGGTATTATAAAAATTTCAATTTCCTTAGTTATTCCTATGCTGGCTCATTTAGGGGTGGCATTATTATCAGCACTTGGTCCTGTATTTCTTGAATTTCACCGAACACTAGCCAAAAAAAATTACACTGTATGGGTTTCCAAAATTATCGACATCTTTCTTGTTTATGCCAAAAATCATTTAGGATATTTTAAGGAATTATGATCTTTTTCTTGTTCCATGAAGATTTTATTGTTGTTTGTGTAATACGTGCTACCGTGAAATATATTTTTTCAATTTCTTACCTTATATTTTTGAATTATTAATATTCTAGATTTGTATACATTGTAACATCTACATATTGATTATAATTATTAAGATTTTAAGTTCTTGAAAGAAGAAGTTCAGTTTCCACTAGTAAGATCAAGTCTTGTTAGAGTCCATTGGTCAGGTATGGTGGTGTGTACTGTATTTTCAACATTTTTCATATTATTTCTGATTAACCAGACGGGTTACATCACATACAAAATCTCCCAATTACGTTTTGCAATTACTATTTTATATCTTACTTTGAAAACCTGACGATTAATGTGGTTCAGTCGTCACTAAAAAAAAAAAAAAAAAAAATTTTCAACATAAAAAATTTAATAAATTTATATTTATAAAAAATTAATTTTTCAGAAATGATGATTTAATTATTTATTCTGTGGAGTACATAAGAAATTTATGTTGAAATAAGTACAAATTTAAAGGATTTATCAGGTTTGTGTTTTAGAGGGATTAAATGTAAAGTAGGTTTGTTTTTTTTTTTTTTTATTTATTATTAGTGACCTGCTGTTTGGGTGTCAAATGTATTACTACACATTTATCATGTGTTCCATCATCTCTGAAAAGCAATCCCTACTGTAATTATTTATTCTGTGGATTAATACACCATTATTTTTTTAAATGCATTTATTCAATTTATTTGTATTTGTTTACTGGTTTACTGTTTTTAATTTATGCAAATTAATTTTTATGCAAATTATTATTGCTAAGTTGAAAACTTTCATTTTGTATTTGGAGTCTTTTTTTGTATATAGAGAAGAAAAATAATTGATTATAGTAATTTTAAATTTTATCACCACTTGAATTTATTTAACAGGAATTACAAAATAAAACTAATTTTACAAAAATAAAATATAAAATTTGGATGATTCTACCCAGGTAATTTGACTTTTTTTCTTGTTTTCGTGGAACAATTAAACACATATGTACCCTAAACAATTCACATGTTCCAGTAATGGATTAATATGGGAAGTATTACTTATTTAATGAGCTCCCGATTTTTGCACATGATAATATATTTAATTAATATTAAAACGCACCTAGGGACAATCTAAAAATTTAATTAAAAGGGTCGAGCCAACGACCGAAGAAACTATAATAATCAAATTTGTTGGATGCAATAGTTGGGTTGTACATTATGTGCTTAATGTAATTAAATGCACACAATTAAAAAAAAAATTTCTTACATACATTTACCATTCCCTAATTACACTACAGATTAAATGTTGTCATATATGATCTTCGGCGATCACAGTTGGGTTGCGATGTTGCTGAAAAAAGAAGCAGCATATTTAACATACAAATATTTGGAATTTACAGTTTTGCCAGCCCCTTTTCAATTACGGACTTAAGGGATCACCCTTCTTGAGGTTGAGACCCATGTCCTAAACATTTCATTTTTATGACTTATGCAAACTTATTAGAATTTTTCGAACCTGATGTTTTCATTCACTCATAACCTCATTCCATTGCATCCTCTCTCCGCTTGTATTTTCTCTTAGTCTTCCTTCCGTAGTCATGGATGCGGTGCATCTGACTCTTCCATGCTTTCAATGGAATTCGATTCAGTGGCTGCATATATACTTAATAGAGATTATTGTTGTGTTTGGTTTTCTGTGGGACTTTGTTTATTGATTACGTCTTTATGCATGTTTTTGGACCAGCAACTCAGCCTTCGAGGTTATTATAATATGCCACGTTGAAAAATTTGGTCCTTTTCCGGTCATTGTTGTTAATTTTACAGCAATATTATGGAGGATTCTGCCTTGCCATCTGTGTATCGTATTATGTATGATGGCCTTGTATTTGGATTTAGACTTTGACTCCATCTGGGGTGTGACTTCTTGCTGTGTTGGTGTGTGTTGTGGTGTGGCCTTTTGTTGTGTGTATGTGTGTACTGGTTTATCATCATCTGGTGGTGGACCCTCCCTCTTATAAAACCTGACCACACACAGACCTCATGGGGAACGTCATGTCATGGTGGGGATCCTCCAATTGTGGTCCCTCCCTTTGGGTACAAAAGTTCTAAATCACCAAACGATATCCAGTTGTGTTGAAAATCTATTAAAAATATTTAATAACACAATGCACACAAGTATCCTGTGAGGGTGCGAGTTTCTTGGTTTATGGGTGTTTGTTTTTCTTTTAGGGTGGCTGCTTTCTGTTTTTTTTAGTGGCATTATGAGAGTATTACGGCCTGTTATAAGTATTTTTTTATATTATTTAAAATCCTATTATCGCACATGGAGCACCGGTCCCACATTCACAAATATACAAATCCTGGTGGTTTTTGTTGTGTGTTTTTGTGTGTTGTTTGTAGTTTTTTGTTTTTAGTGCTTGTCTTTCCTGTGTGTGTGTTTTTTTTTTTTTTTTTTCTGTTTCTGTCGCCTGTGTGTGTGTTGTTTTTTTTTTTGGTTTTTGTGTGTTTTGTTTTGTGTTTATTTTGTGTGTTTTGTGTTTTGTTTGTTTTGTGTGTTTTGTTTTGTCTTGTGTCACACAATCTAAACATCCAACTCTACACAACTCATGTCCCCATTTACAAATTCACCATTACATTTTAAAGGGCTGATTAAGGATGATGCTGGTAGGGGGAAGCGTTTTTTATTCTTTGTGTGGCTGCTTCTGGGATGGATAGCGGTTTGCGGTCGTGTTGGTTTAGTATGTGTTGAGATATTCCCGCTGGCTTTTCCCCCTCTCATCTCTAAGGCAGGATTTTTTTTCCTTTCCCCTTTTTTTTTTTTTTTTTTTTTTTCTCTTTTGTTTTATTTTTTTGGTTTGTTTTTGCCGATCTTTGGTCACCCTAAGTTGTTTTGGTCCTTGGTTTTTGCTCTTTTTCTTCTTTGCCTTTCTCCCTGTCGAATTGTTGTTTCGTTTTCCGTCTTTTTTCCTTCTTTTTTTTTTTTTTTTTGTTTTTTGGTATTGTTTTTTGGTTTTTGTTTGCCTTTTTTTTTTTTTTTTCTTTGTCCTTTTTTTTTTTTTTTTTTTTTTTGGTTTGGTTGTGGTCTAGGTAGGGCTTCCTCTTGCCGTGGTGATTTTTCCCCTTATTTTTTTTTTTCGTTTTATTTTTGATGAGTTGTTCTATCCTATTATCAGAGCTTCGAGCGGTTCGCAAGAACCTTAGGTGCAAGAGCTTCATCGGCCCTCGATAATCAACGCCGCTTATTTCCTGCTGGGTGTTTGACGTTCGATGCAGCTTGCTCGATCGATTTTAAAGTGCATGCCTTGTAATTCTTTTACCTGCAATCACCCACAACATTCTTTGTACCGCTAAGAGACTTCTTTTCGGATTCCTTTATCTTCTAAAACGTTTTGATTTTTAAAATATTTTGTAACTGTACAATTATGTGTTTGTTTTGCATTCATAGTATGGATTAAATTGCAAACATGAAATGGCATTGGCAACCTATTTTACTTATGTAATGTGGACATTACATCATTTTAAGTTTTATTTTATTAACCCAACACTGGAAATTCAATTAGTATTAAATATTTGTCGGGCAAGGACTTACATTTTACATTCTAGGTCATTATAGAAGACGCTTTTATCCAACTTTTGCGATCCCGTACAAAATACATTGAGGGACCCTAATAGAAGCAATCAAAACCAACAATCATGGGCAATATATAGGAAAGTTGCTGTTCCTTTTTTTTTTGTACTAAGTCTCGGTCTCTAGCTCTGACTTTATTCAGCGGGTAACTTGTTTTTGAAAGTCTCGGTTAGCCTGACTTTATTCAAGGGGAACTGATTGGAGGAGTGTTTCATGGCGGAAATGAACGAATGTCTGCTGAAACAATGACTACATGATTAATCTCATGCAATATGTCCAGCTCAAAATATATATGTTGCATTGTGAAATTATTATTCTCATAACAACTAAGCAAAAATTTTTATTTAAATTAAAAAGTATGCAAACATCTTGGGAGTATTTACTGTACTGCTCTCAATAAATACATACATAAATAAACAGAGTCATAAGAGGGAATAAGAGGGATTTTGTAAAAGTAAAATGTGCATATGCATTACAATAACATATAATTAGGGAAAAATCTGCTTAAATGTCATTAAAATAAACTCACAATACAAAAAATGAATGCGTCTTCATTTTCTGTATGAAATGAAATATAATTATTTTCATAACAAGCAAAAAAAACTTTTTTGAATTTTTTTAAAAAATTGAACACTAGTATTAAAAATAAATTAAAAATTAATACATTCAGTATAAATAAATACAAGATAATTAATAAATAATTTTTTTTTAAATAGTCACCATTGAGAATAATGAATTGTATTTATTAGAAATTGTATTGAAATTGAAAAAAAAAACATCTGGAACACTAGTATTAGAAATAAATTAACAATTAATACATTTATTTTCTTTTTATAAAATATAGTCACCATTGAGAATAATGGGAATTAAGAATTTAAAAAAAAAAAAGTAAAATGTCCAGATGCATTACAATTTGGGAGAAATTAGCTTAAATGTCATTAAAATAAACTCTCAGCACAAATAGGCTTCATTTTCAGTATGGAATGAAATGAAACAAATTCTTATTCTTTCCTTTTGATTTTAGAGTGAAATGTGACTTGGACGTCTTGTAATGAGATTCACCCAAATAGTTATTTGACTGCTGCTTATCATTATTATCGCAAAGGGGGAAAATTAGTTCATAATGAATATAATAAAGACATTTCATTTTTTGATTTTAGAAGACTGAAAAAAAATGTTCAACAAGACCAGGAAAGTAAATAGGGTCAATTTAGATGTCATGTTGACTTGAAATGATTGTCACATCAGCTATAATGAGGTCTGACGCGGTAAATCACACACACTCCTCTCCAAAACTTTGAAGATTTATAACACTCGTCGACTGAATTTACAGACCTGCAGCGGTTTTACATCACCGTGTTACAGCAGTGGGGTGTGTGTGTGTGTGTGTGAGAGTGTGTCTGTGTGTGTGTCTGTGTGAGTGTGTGTGTGTCTGTAAGTGTGTGTGTGTGTATGTATGTGTGTGTGTGTGTGTCTGTGTGTTTGTTTGTGTGTGTGTGTGTGTTGTTGTGTTGTGTGGTGTTGTGTGTGTGTGTGTGTGTGTGGAGAGAGAGAGTGTGTGTGTGTGTGTGTGGGTGTGTGTGGGTGTGTGTGTGTGTGTGTGTGTGTGTGTGTGTGTGTATGTGGGTGGTGTCGTGTGAGGGTGGTGGTGTGTCTGTGTGAGGGTGTGTGTGTGTGTGTGTGTGTGTGAGGGTGTGTGTGTGTGTGTGTGCGTGTGTCTGAGTGAGAGTGTCTGTGTGTGTGTGTGTGAGAGAGAGAAAACGGATTCGAGATGGTCTGGCGTTTGATTGAGAATGTCTGCTCTGCGTTTCGATGGCAGCCCCAGTGCATGCTGGGATTGATTGAGCTGTCCCGGCGCCCCCCAAACCTGTCAGCCGCTGGAGTTATGACATCATCAGGCCCCTCATAAGGCTCTCCATTGTTTTGAAATGAAAGAACATCAATTTCCTGCCCAGTGAAGCCTACGGGATGATTTGTGGCTGCTATTATCCTGCCAGAGTGTGGCGAGAGCGCAAAAATACAGACTCTGAGAGAGATAAGGAGAGATGAGGAAAGTTCCCGTCCTATTCTCCATCTAATCACCTGAGACAGGTAACACCGCTGCATACCTGCGACATCCGCATAAGCAGAGGCCCCTAAAGCAATTTAGACTCATAAGACAAAAAATATAGAGCAAAAGAGCTCTGTAATCGACTCAATCAACAACCGATATTATTTCCTTCTTCTAGGGAAAATATCAGAAATAAAAAACATAATATTAGACTATATATATATACTATAGAGAGCTGCATTTATTAATCAAAACAAAAAATGTGTAAAATTTTTGAATATTCTTACTATTTAATATAGGCGTTTTCTATTTCAATATTTTTTAAAATATAATTTATTTCTGTGATGCGTAGCTGTATTTTCAGCATCATTCCTCCAGTCTTCAGTGTCACAGACTTCAGAGAAATCAGTAAATTGGCGTGATGTTGGCAAGAACACATTTCTGATTATTATCAATGTTGAAAACAGTCGTGCTGCACAATATTTTTGTGGAAACCGTGATAAACTACCATTCGAATGTCTGGGGTAAGTCAAATTTAAAAAAAACAATTGTACAGAATATGTTATTCAAGCACAGGGACATTCAACACGATAATTGAGAATAGTGTATATCTGTATATATAAAAGTATTACATCATGTTAAAGTGCATTTAAGATGCAGATGGTTGACCAGTTTTCATAAGAACAGCCGTTTTTCCAATTATTTTCCATTCTACTGTAGCCAGGATTGACATCAATATCAAACCTGGCTGAAGTACCATATTTGACCCAAATGGGATTTGACAACAGCGGAGGGGAGGATTTTGGTGTTTTCATCACACAAAGTACTTTTTTAACTTCTGGAGACTTAAAAATAAAGCTTCTGAATCATATAGATCACTTTCATTTGTCATTTTTGGATCTTGACAGCCCAATATACAAAAACTTCACACTGTACTTTGTGCAATATCTCCTCTTTCCACAGAAGAAAGTAAGTCATGCATGTTTGTAATGACATGTTGGTGAGTAAATGATGACAGAATGTCAGTTTTGTTGAAGTGTCCAATATTTCTGGGTAGCATGTACCTAAAACCACGGAACCCTAGCTCTCAAACAGGCAACGACTGTCTATCCGTGTTTCTCGACACGGCCTAATCACTCAGCAGCAAACTTAGAAAAGTTGAAAAGGAAATCTGAACGAGGCGAGAAGGAAAGTTGTCACACGGGGAAGTATGCTTCTTTGTGATACAGATGCGATCAGCTTTCATCCAAACATGTGAGCATTTCACTTTTTCAACAAGCATGCACATAAACCTTTCACCAGAGATTCCATCACACAACACACGACACTTCCACCAGGAAACATCAGGCAAAACCCAGAGATAGGTCTCTAAAAGAGCTGTGCTTCTATTACGAGTGCCACGTTCTCGTGGAGGTGAGAGAGTAAGGCGCGCGGGGCAGATCCAGATTGTAGCCGTCACACCGCGTGAGGCCGGACAATAGCGTGAGTTATCAGACAGATGCACATGAGTCTCCCGCCCAGTGCTGATAAACGCGCAGCACGCAGGATTAATCCCGCCGCAGACACGCAACACGGCTCGAGAATCCGCTGTTTTGTTTGCTGGTCACCGCTGCTCCCTGCATACTGATGGGATATTGTTGTCTAGTTGATTAATTCGGAGCAAGTGACGAATCAGACGTGTGCGCATGAGAGCATGTCAGTGTTCTCTAGGGCTGGGTAAAAAATATCGATACCTCGATATTAATCGATTCTCATTTTTACGGAACGATATCAAATCCTAAATTCTAGCCTGTTTTCAGTTAATGGACAGAACATTGAAGTGCATCTCCCATCCAATTTATTGCAATAAGCATTGTGCTTTGGTACTTTTATATGAAACAAAGTCTCAGATTTCAAATTCTGTCCATTGTATTGCAGTATTCAGACAATAAATGACGTGTTGGCGCGTGTTTTAAGTGAAGTGATGCTGTAGCGCTCAGTGAACTGCTCATTCCTTGCTTTATACTAGTATAGCACAACAATAAAACATTGACTAAACATCAAGCGAATGTAAGTTGAAGAAGAGTACAACTTACAATCCGTATCCTGTATCGTGTAATCTCCTCAATCAGTGTTTCAGCATTCAGGAAGTGAAGTTCTGAAATATTATTATTGTAATTGTACTTTTATTAGAAAAACTTAAGGGTATAATTTTAGCCAAGTACTTACAATCAGTCAATTTTAACATTCAAATTGTAGTCAAATGTAGTCCAAGACTATCATGTATATTTTACAGCAATGTTGAGAGATTTTTTTTTCCTTGAGGGGAAAAAAATTTGGCTATGTACTGTACCGAAATGATATAGTGGTGTGAAAAGGTTTTTGCCCCCCTTCCTGTTTTTTAAATTTTTTGCAAATTTGTCACACTTAAAAGATTCAGATAATCAAACAAATTAATATTACACAAAGATAACCCGAATAAATACAAAATGCAGTTTTTAAATGATCATTTCTTTATTAAGGGAAAAAAGCTGTCCAAACCTGCCGGGCCCTACGTGAAAAAGTAATTGCCCCTAAATCTAAATTCCACCCTTTGCAGCAACAACTGCAATAAAAGCGTTTGCGATAAATGGCAATGAGTCTTTCACCCCCAAACGCTGTGGAGGATTTTTAGCCACTCGGTTCTGCTGAATGTTTAACTCAGTCACATTGGAGGGCTTTCGGCTATGATGGACAGTACAGTTTAGACAATCTCAATCGGATTAAGTGGATTGTTTGGCCCTCCAAACATAATTGTTTTTCTTGAGCCATTCAGAGGTGAACTTGTTGGTGTTTTTGGGATCATTGTCCTGCTGCATAACCTAAGTGTGCTTGAGCTTGAGGTCACAAAATGATGGCTGGACATTCTCCTTCAGGAATTTCTGATAGAGTGCAGAATTCATGGTTTCATCAATTATGGCGAGTCGTCCAGGTCCTGAAGCTGCAAAAGCCCCAGATCATCACACTACCACCAACATGTTTGACTGTTGCTATGATGTTCTTTCTATGAAATGCTGTGTTGGTTTTACGCCAGATGTAAAGGGACACACACCTTCCAAAAAGTTCACCTTTTGTCTCATCAGTCAACAGAATATTTGCCCAAAAATCTTGGGGATAAACAAGATATTATTTTGGCAAATGTGAGACAAGCCTTGCGTTTTTGGTCAAGCAATGGCTTTGCCTGGAACTTCTCCCAGGGCTGCTGTTTGTGCAGTCTCTTTCTTAGGTGAATCATGAACACGCTTAATTGAGGCAAGTGGGCTGCAGTCTTAGATGTTTGGTTTGGTTGCTTTTGGGACAGCTCGATTGGACTGAGTCTGTCGTTGTGCGCGTGGAGTAGATTGAAGTTGGGGAGGGGCACCCACACCGGGCGCAAGACTCCAGAGAGAAGAGGGTCGCCATTGTTCCACTTTAAGATCCGACGTCTGTGAGGAATAGTGGCCGTACGTAGACCCAAAGGTGGTTCGCTGGAGTCCCAAAGCCTTTGAAATGGCTTTATAATCCTTTCCAGATTGATACATGTCAACTGTTTTGATTCTGTTCTTGAATTTCTTTAGATCGCTGCATGATGTGTTTCTCTTTAAGCATGCTTCACTTTGTCATACAGGTTCTATTTAAGTGATTTCTTGCTTCAACAGGTCTGGCAGTAATCAGGCATGCGTGTGGCTAGTGAAATTTAACTCAACTTTCTAAAATAATGTGGTTAATTGCAGTTCTTTCATGATTTAACAGGAGGGGGCAATTAATTTTTCACGTAGGGCTACGTAGGTTTGGACAGCTTTTTTCCCTTAATAAATGAAATCATCATTTAAAAACTGCATTTTGTATTTACTTGCATTATCTTTGTGTAATATTAAAATTTGTTTTTTTTTTTGTTTGATGATCTGAATCTTTTAAGTGTGACAAATATGCAAAAAAATTTAAAAACAGGAAGGGGGCAAAAACCTTTTCACACCACTGTATATCCAAAATACCATTCATATTGAAATTGAATCGAATCGCAAGCTTGTGAGCCCTAGTGTTCTCTGTATTTTAGCACCACGTTCCAGCCCGAAGTTATCCCAAAATTATCTGCAAACTGAATTACATCTAGAGAGCACAAAATCATCAGAACGACAGGTGTGATGCTGGAAGAAATTTCCAGACAGTTCATATGTTATTTGTTTGCATAATTCTGGGTTTCGGTTGAGTCTAGGTTATTAATCAATGAAAATTATACCTTATTATTATAAATATTTAATGTTTTATTAATCTTGCACTGATAATCCGTGCATTGTGGACAGGAAATTAAGGCTCTGAAACATTTCAAACAAGTACATAAGTGTGAGTGCTTGGCAAGAACATTGCAAATGTGTTAATAACTAAACTAGTTTTTTTTCGTTTATTCTTACTATGTAATATTTCTGTGGAAACCCTGAAAAAATTTTTTTCAGGATTCTTTGATGAACAGAAAGTTCAAAAGAACAGCGTTTATTTGAGATAGAAATCTTAGCATTATAAATGCCTTTCCTGTCACTTTTGATCAAATTAATGCAACCTTGATAAATAAAAGTATTAATTAATTTTTTTTTTTTACTTTTGAATGGAAGTACATGACAGTTTCCACAAAAATATTCGCAGCACAACTGTTTTCAACATTGATAATAATCAGAAATGTTTCTCGAGCAGCAAATCAGCATATTATACTGATTTCTGAAGATCATGTGACACTGAAGACTGGAGTAATGATGCTGAAAATACAGCTTTGATCACAGGAATAAATTACAGTTTAACATATATTCACATAGAAAACAGTTCTTTTAAATTGTAATAATATTTCACTATTTTACTGTATTTTTTATTAAATAAATGCAGCCTTGGAGAGCAAAACAGGCATCTTTTGGTTACGTTTAACTAACTTTAACTTACTCAGCAAGACGCTTTTTCAAACTGCTGCTCCACTGTGACAGTAGTTGATCTGAAAGAAAAAATTGACAACGGAAAAACAAAATATAAAAAATGTATGCAAATGCTTGCAAATGTATGGCAACGTTAAGAATGCATTAGGTCATGAAATATGCATATACAGTATCAGAATAATGCAAATTACACTTGCACAGCTAGAAACATCTGTGCTCACTTACAGAGTATATTTCGGGCCAAAAGGCAGTGTGCACTTTTGTATTGGGTTCAGTCTTGAAATCTCGTGTCAGGTCACAGGTCTCATTAATAGGCAGATCTCTACTCAGGACTAACTCTGAATCACAGACACAATAAACTTCCCAAATATTGCACAATAAGCACAATAATCAGAGATGTCAGACAGCAGCTTTAATCTGTCATCTCTTCCGGCTGTTAGTGTGTGGGGTCGTGCGTTGACTTTTAATTTTAGGATAATGTGGCCGCACATTAGAATCTCGTTAATGCTCCAAAAAAACATACGAAAACATTTGGTCACACTTGGTTCGGGATTGAAAAATCTTTTGATCTAAAAGCTTCTGCTAAAACACTTTAAATCAGTTCTGCAGACAAACTGTGCCTACATTTTAATCGAAACCATCGTAATTGCCGTATAGTGAAGGAACGCATCTGCAGCGTACCAGTTCTTCCTTAAATAGTGTTTAAAAATATCCCAGGATGCACCTGATGAAGTTGGTTGAGAAATGTCAAGCGTGAGCGGCGCTGGAATCTAGACAAAAAAGCAGCTCAAATATAATAGTTTTCGTTTGTATTACATATTTTGATCACTACATCACTCCCACACCAGTATTATTTGAGTATTGAGAAACTATTATAGTTTTTATTCATATTTTAAATGTTTTTTAATTTTTTGTATTTTACATTATTTAATTTTAGTTTTAGATATTTGTGTGTGCACTTGTGTTTTTTTTTAGTACTACTTAAGTTTATATTTTATTTCAGTTTTAGATATTTTAGCACATGTTTTTTTATTTATTTTTTCATGGTAATGTGTATTTTTCATTTTCATTTTAATTAAAGTTTTAATAGTTTTGTTGTCTATTTTTGGCATTTTTATTAGTTCTTTTTAAATATGCCTATATAGTTTTTATAAATTTTTTATTTCAGTTTTAGTTATTTTAGCACATCAAGTTACACTAAATTAAAATTAGAAATGCTGAATTTTTACCAATTGTTTACGTTTTTCAGTTACATTTATTTACAAAATGTTATAGTTTTTTTTTAGTTAACTACAGTATAATAACCCTGTGCCAGATTTCTATTTGTGCTATTTCAGAATTAACATTTTAATACGATTCAAAAATGTACTAGTGTTACTCAACATATAACAGAGACATTAAACTGAACAATAGACATTGCAACAGACCACACATTCTCAGTGAGCGTGTAGACGTGCAGTTGTATTTGTTCGTCTGTTCATATGAACAGAGTTGTTTGTTGCGGGTTAAATAGAAGGTCATTTCCTACTGCTAACCTCTGGTTAACTCACATTTCTGCTCCGCGTCTATCTGGGATCTTCCCTGCTGCGGAAAGTCTTGCAGGAAGAAATTAAATTAAAGGCGCTGCTCCCTGTAAATCTTCATTGTGATTAATTAGTGTCTGAAGAGCAAAGCGCTCACTCACTGACTCACTCTCTCACACACACACACACACAACAACACACACACACACACACACACACAAAAACACACACACACACAACACGCTGAGCCGCTGGAGACCAGTCAAGGTTCCTCTAGCTGTTGTCTGACAATAGTGACACAATCATTCGGTTTCTTCACTATTGTCAACGATAAAGTCTTCATGTCATGGGAAACAGATTTCCAACAAAGAGTTCATTCTACTAAGGGAAACATTTCGTAACTCCAGTGCTCAAAACCTCCTCTCCAGTTCTAAATGAGCATTTATTGAAACCAAACAGCAAAAACATTCATTCTGAACCTTTTAAAGAAATCTGCACTACTGGCCAAAAGTTTGAAATATTACATTTTTTTTTAGAAGAAGTCTCTTCTGCTCACCAAAGCTTTTCAATGTGAATATCTGATCAGCATCATTACTCCAGTCTTCAGTGTCACATGTTCTTCAGAAATCATTCTAATATGTGACCCTGCAGCACAAAAGCAGTGTTAAGTCGCTGGGGTACATTTGTAGAAATAGCCAAAAATACATTGTATGGGTCAAAATTATAGCTTTTTTTTAATGCCAAAAATCATTAGGATATTAAGTAAAGATCATGTTCCATGAAGATATTTTGTAAATTTCCTACCGTAAATATATCAAAACTTAATTTTTGATTAGTAATATGCATTGCTAAGAACTTCATTTGAACAACTTTAAAGATGATTTTCTCAATATTTAGATTTTTTTTGCACCCTCAGATTCCAGATTTTCCCAATATTGTCCGATCCTAACAAACCATACATCAATGAAAGGCTTATTTATTCACTTTCAGATGATGTATACATCTCAATTTTAAAAATAAATTACCCTTATGACTGGTTTTGTGATCCAGGGTCACATATGCTGATTTGCTGCTCAAGAAACATTCTGATTACTAACAATGTTAAAAAACACCACGAAAAAGTTTATTTTTAAATTTTTAATAATAGTGACAATATTACTGTTTCATGCCAGTTTTGATCAAATAACTGGCATCCTTGGTGAGCAGAAGATTTCTTTCAACAACATTAAAAGCTCTTTAATTATTAAAAAATCCCTTATGTCGCTCCAAATCTATAGGCCGATGTTCATGCTCATGCTTTGTGTGACAAACTGACCATAAGCTGTTCAATAATTATCTTTCTGAGCTCTCAATTCTCACTCTTGACATCAAGGATGCCAAATCTCTCCTAACTAAACCGGAGGCACAAATGTGATTCGGACGAACTGTCCTTTAACCAGTTCCTGTGCGGAGAAGCACTAGCTTTGCCACGGACAGATGTCAAGGACTTCAGGCTATCATTTAGACTAATATCTGTCTAAATGGGTTTCATGGTCAAGTGAAGAGTTTCTATCTTTATTTATCACCACTCGCCCAAGCAATGGCGTCATTAAGCAGCATGCAATATCACCATACAGAGTGTCTCTAAGGTTTCTACTGAGGTGAAGGGTCTCGCTCAAGGCCACAGTGGCGATTGTTCATGGCTCGCTGCTCATGGGGTCAAACCATCAGCCTTCTGGTTACCAGCGCTGAGGTTTAACCATTACACCGCATCCCATAACCTGGCCCAGAGCAGATGTTGCCATGGTGATGCCCTGCACTGAAAACTGCACCACTGTTGTGACATGCAAAATGCTAATGAAGACTAAAGTCACCTCATTAACCCGCAAATGTTCCCGCGCTGAAAACAAGACAATGGTTTTCTTAGCAAGCCACTTGGGCGGCATAATGGAATAATGGATCAAAGGATGACTTTTGTTCTTTTTTTTTTTTAAAATCAAACACAACTGTTTTATTGACGGTGTGACGCCCCCGTTACCCTTCCCCAGCTCACCCCTATTTGTCCCCCCCCTTTAACTCTTTTCATTGTTTGTTATTTTTTACATCTAAACAAAAATAATCCCCTTTCTATCTGTACCACCCCTTTCATTACTGAATCTCGCTTTTCGTCTGGCATATGTCACATCGTTAAAACCCATTGCATTTCGTAGGAACCTATTTTTGTATTTATTTTCCCCACCACCGACCCGAACGGTACTGAAACTATGCTGAACCAACAGGTTAGATAATTAAATAAAAGGGCTGATTTGCATATGGAATATAAGGTACAGAGCAAAAAACAGTCTGTTTAATTAAAGGGACACTTTGGTCTCCCCATTTATCACCCTCATGTTGTTCCAAACCTGTGTGAGATTCTTTCTCCTGGGATAAATTAAGTCTAAGGTAAGTCTGTAAGAAGTTAAATTCTTCTGTTGAACACAAAAATTTGAAGAATTTTGGTAACCAGACAGTTGACGGTAGCCACTGACTTCCATAGAATGGAAAAAAAAATACTATGGAAGTCTACCGTCAACTGTTTGGTTACAAAACATTCTTCAAAATATCTTCTCTTATGTTCAACATAAGAAAGAAACTCGTACAGGTTTGGATAAACTTGAAATTATTTGGTGAACTATCCCTTTAATTCATGCACTGTAAAAATTATTATTTTTTAAAGATTATTGGAGTACGTTTTACCGTAAAATACTACTTCAGTTTGTCTACCACAACATTTCATGTTTAATTCAATGCTTTACTTGCCATTTGTGTAATTGTTTAGGGAAATTACTAGCAATATCTGAATGTAAATTGTTTATACACCAATTTTTTTCCAGTGTTATTCATGTTAATGCATTGAATTCTATGGCTCAAAATTTAATGTGCAGAATATAGGTCTTTTAAGCAACATGATGTGGTTAGAGGGACCGCTGATTATTATATACACCTCAGGTGGGGAAACCGAATGACCTCTGATGATTCTTTCATGGGAGTGATGAGAATATTCCTGTTTAATTATTCCAGGCATTGCACTGACTTCCTCACCTCTCCATACGAGCCGCTCCTCAAGAGGAAAGTCAAGGAGGGCAGTTTTAATTGAGTGATAAAATGGGCTGTGTGAAATATAAAGACTAGGGACAGGTAAATGTTTCTGATTCCACTAATGATTCTTTTGTTCTGATTCAGTGAGTCACTGGATTGATTCAGACTGTGAACTCTTGAGTGTTTTTGAAAGATTCATTACAATGAACAGACTCATAAGAATCATTTGTCCGCAAACTGGTCTAGAAGAACCGTTGTTGCAACCAAAAATCATGAAAAGCATTCCAGGTCCAGTATTTATTTATTAATTTTTCAGAAGTGGTTCAGAGTAAGAATGAACATATAATTGTGGCGCACAGCACGATCTGAGCATGAGCGTCGGGAGGTTTGGTTTGGGATTTACAAAACGTTGAGCGGCTGTCAACACGCGCACGGCACGCACACTCCAGGGGACTTGTGCAAATATCAACACACACACAAACACACTTAAATACCTCTGAGGGTTAAAGACAATATAACATTTCTCACAGGACACAGTCTGCATTAATCTGAGCAACACAAACCATTACGCTCACATGTTTGTGTTTACTTTCTAAGACAAATTTGTCCTCAAAAGCGATCTAAATCTGACAAACCTCCCTTTGGGTATATACTAGGACGTCCTTTATAGGAAAAACCATTCGTACATAAAATAAATTATGTATTTATTTTGAAAAATGCGTTTTTTTAGGGGTACATGCAGCAAACAATTTGTCTGTCTAACTGAATATGAAAACTGAACTGGACCAACAAGCATGAAACCAAGAAACTTTAAGAATGATGCACTCTCTTAATGATTTCTGATTGCCTTTGATAATGCATTTGTGCAGAGAGTGTGTGTGTTTGTGCATGTATCATGACAGATTGTTTATAGACGCAACATATCTCCGTCTCAAGGTCCAGCGACCTTCTGAACCGATTTCTCCATCTCTCCGTCCCAGAGAGAAAGACTCAAAGAGAGACAGCCGGTTGTGATCTGTTAGGTGGGAGTCGTCGGATCTAAACCTCGTGTAAACTCACACTCGAGGGACGCGGTCTGCGCAGACGCAGGCTTTTTAATTGGTTTCATTTGAATGACTGTAAAAGCCACTGCGTTATTAGATTATATTTATCCCCGCAGCGCGGCTGCTTACATCAGCGCTGAAAGAGAGATTAATGTGCAGAATTTTAAACTGCGCTTTAATATTCCGTTCAGATTTATCCAAACAGCTGCGTTGAGCCACTCAGATTGAGCTCTGTGCAAAGAAGATTTACCGCCATTACATGCGAGAACTGCACCACGGCTCTTCAAGGGTTCAAAAAACCCTTCAATCTGTTGATTACCAGAGAAAACGACTTCAGCTTGTCACTCAGTTTGTAAAAGCACAGAACAAATGCATTTTGATTAATGCAAGATGTTTAAAAGCTGAAATGTGCAGCTTCAAGCACTTACAATAATTGTTCCATACAAAACAAAGAGTGTTTGCAAAGTGTCTAAATCATCCTTTCAGTGGTGGAGCTGCTGTAAACAAATTTGTTTTTAGAAATCATTTTCAATGGAAATTACGCCACAAGCACTGTCCGTACGGCTTAAGTTGCATTGAACCTGGAACATTCCTCCCAACAAAGCATCGAACGCAAGGCACTTTGAAACCGTGTTTACACAAAACAGCAACGCTACCTGAAAGAAAACAGCAGACCGGTGTCTTTTAATGTCCCGCGGCTGCAGAAGTCCAGCCAACCGTGGCCACGTGTTTCAGCTCCAGTAGAAACACTTCATCGCTGACATTAACAAGAGCCAGACATTCCCGATTTCAAATTCCACACGTTCGCCGAAAGACCATGCAACATTTCTGAGCCCATTCCTGGCAGACGTGTTACATTAGAAGACAAATCGCAGATGAGATCTCTTCAATATCTCAAATGTTTCTGCAATGTAGTAATGAGATGTTTGCTGTTTACCGGGTCTGGGATCTTTCTCAACCATGTCTCAAACTGTGCTCAGATCTACAAGACAGTCTGCAATCAAAGGTCAAACATCTCGATATGAACTCTAATCAGCGTCTTGTGCTATCCAATAGAAAAAGTCATTCTTTTGAATCAGTGCATTGGTTGGTTTGGTTCACCAAACCGGTCTGAGCGATTTGTTCGTGGATTAGACTGAATCAGTCTGAGAAGTTAATGACTCCTCAACTCAAAGAGTCAGTCTAAGCGCTTCTCGACTGTCCGTTTCAGACACGTCTGACTCTAAATGAGCCGGGAACCATCTGTAAGGGTGCTTTAGCTGCAAAACTGTAA